>CATIWM010006741.1:0-30341 GCA_949671775.1 Mallotus repandus | reverse complement strand
ATTTTGAGTTGAATCACAAAACGTGGTGGCAAGGCCATATTTGACAGAATCGTGAAACTAAGCTCATAATCAAAGAGTTGTGAATCAAGAGTGACCCCTACCTTTTTGTTTATTTGTATTTTGTTTGTTTTGTTTAATTATTTATTTTGGGTTTGTATTAATTTATTTTTGGGGTTGTAATTAATTTTAATTTTTAATTTTTAGTAGATTATTGTAATAGCGCCAATAGTAGGAATAGTGAAATCCTATATATGTGTTGTAGATCTTATTTTAATTAATTGATTAGTAATTAGGGTTTCAATTGGGTAAATAATTAAAATCAATGGTTATAGAGATAATTAGGGTTTTCACTAAAATTGAATTAAATTTAAGTGAATAGAATTAAGGGTACTTGTTAATTATTTTATTTGTCTGTTAATTAATTTAATCTTTAGGCCCATAATTAAATTTAGATTTTAGATTAGAGATAATTTAAGCCCACTTAGATTAATTTAATTTAATTTAGACTTAGCCCATTAACTTAAGTTTTTTTCATAATTTGTAGAATTAAGGTCATATTAGATTAAAATATGTAGAATTAGGCCCACTAATTAAAGTCTTTCATAATTTGTAAACTTAGGCCTATTTTAGAAATAAAATAAATAGACTTAGGCTCATTTAAATAAAATTGAGTAGGAATTAGGCCCATTAGCTTTAGGTTCATTTGCAAATTAAAATATATAAATTTAGCTCACTTTAATTAAAAATATGTAGATTAGACTAACTTAGGGTTGATGTGTTATTTCTTATATGCTTTTTCATGATTGGTTGCCTTAGGAATTGATAGATGTTTAATTAGGGTTTATATAAAATTGCACGTAATTAGAGGATAAAATAGTAATTCATAAAATAATTCTAAATGAACACGAGACAAAAAGAAGTTGGTATTCCATACCCAGAACTCCTGGTTGTGGTGCTAGCTTGTATTAGAGAATCGAGTTACCACCACTTTCGATTTGCCCCAGTTATTACCCTAGGTGGCGACTCCTCATCTCCACGCCATGTCTTTGTGATAGTGGTTAGTGTGTTCCCTAGAGCCCTTAGCTCAAATAGTGTCATGGTTGTAATAAACTTGGACGCGCACTAAACCCTACCATCTACAAGCCCACTAATAGTTGATTTAATGCCTTTGTTAAGAGAGGGGCATAAATATCAATAAAACTTGATTTTTGAGTATAATTGAGCCAAAAATTAATTTAGGCGCATATGCATACTTTAGGGGAAAAATTGTACCTTATCCCTATATATATAAAAGGAAAAATGGTCATCCAGACCCTTCAACTCGTGTACTCGAGCCACATAGGTTGAATTTAAACTTTTGCCGCAATTAAGCCCAAAACTTCTATTATCAGACCTATTAAACCCAAACTCCTGCCAAACTCGCATGTGGTATGCACCGTAACTCAAAATATATAATTAAATAAATTTATAATTATATAATAAAAAAATAAAAATGGGCATAACTAATTCTCCTCCCCTAATTTATGAACCACTAATTCTCCATCAATATCCACAGTTGTCTCTCCATCACCATCTGCCATGGCCATCGCTTTTACCGTTTCACCATCAACCATGGCCATTGCTTTTACCTTTTTACCTTTTCACCATCAACCCCTAAGTGACTACAAGTCCTTGTTCAAAATTTGACTGATGAATAATCATCTCAGTGGAACAATCCCTTCTGGAATCTTCAATATGCCAGCAGTGAGCATCATTGAATTGAATGATAACTATTGCTCACGCAAGCTTCCCTTGGTTATGTTTGGTGATGCACTTGGATAATTAATGTTGTCAAACAATGGAATTGAAGGAAAAATCCCACCTAGAATTAGTAACTTAAAGAACCTATAGGTTCTATCGCTTGACAGGAAAAAATTTCATGGTGAATTTCCTATATAAATCTTTCATTTGAAGTTCCTTTCAACAGTCAATATCAGTTCTAATAGACTCATTGGTAAGATTCCACCTTCCATTTCTAATTGTACATCTTTGACATCGATTGGAATCGGTGGTGTCTTTCAATTAAGGCTAAATTTTAATTGGTTAAAATAGATGGAGATGGCTTAGGTGTGGTTGGACGTAATTCTACTAGTGGTGTTTTATTTTCAGTTAGGAAGGTAATTAATACATGCTTTGATATAGAACTTTTATGTTCTTATTTAACATGGGATTTTTATTTAACTGCATGAAGTTCTGCCACTTTTGATGGTAATTTAAGATGTGAGAAATGATGGTATATGTATATTTAATTAGAGCGGATGTTAACATCAGAATATGCTCCTTGCTTTCTAGATTTTGTGGACCGCATATGAATGGAACAATCATAGCTATAAAAATAACACGTCAAGGTTACTTTTGGTTAACAATGGAGGTAGATTGTGTGAAGTTCGTGAAAAAATGCCATCATTGTCAAGCATATGGCAATGTTAGTCATTTGCCTTCTATGGAACTTCAAGGAACGACTTCTCCTTGACCATTTACAGTTTGGGGAATTGACATCATAGGAGAGATAAGGTCGATAGCATCCAATGGTTATTGCTATATTGTTGTTATAATTGATTATTTCTCCAAGTGGGTGAAGGCAGGATCATATGCTTCTGTTGGATTAAAACAGATGGCAAGATTTATAGAAAGGAATATTATTTGCACATCATGTTGTTACAAATTATGGTGCCTAGTTTCGGGCAGAAACAACTGCTTTGCTCCAAGAATACAAAATTGAGCACCATAGATCATCTCTATACAGACCATAGGCAGATAAGGTGGTGGAAGATGCAAATAAAAATGTGAAGAGAATCTTGGCTAAAATGATGGAAAACTATAAAGATTGGGCAAATTATCTACAATTTATGTTGTGGGGATATAGAACAACAACTAGAACCTCGACCGAAGTTATTATGTACTCTCTTGTATATAGGTGTGAAGTTGTATTATCAATAGAGGTTGAGCTTCAGTCATTGTGGGTCCTACTGGAATCCAAGATTCCTTAATATCAATGGATTGAAAATAGGTTGACCCAATTGACTTTGCTGGATGAAAAGAGAATGAAAGTCATGTACCATTTATAGTTGTATTAGAAAAGGATAGCACGGGCCGATAATAAGAAAGTCAAGCCAAGAAAGATAAAAAAGGCGACCTAGTGTTGAAGCCTACAAAGCCAATCAAGATAGATCCATGAGGGAAGTTCAAGCCAAATTGGGAAGGTCCTTATTTGGTAAAGAAGCTATATTTAAAAGGCATAGCGATTTTGTCTGATTTAGAAGGAAATGAATTTAGAGAACCCATTAATCTGGACAAACTCAAGAAGTACTTTCTATAATGTCTCGCTAGGGAGAAAACCTTAAGAGAGGTTGTCTTGGAAAAAATTAGAGACTAAAAATAATAACAATAATAAAAGTCCTGCTGGATTAAAAACCTTGAAAAAGGCAGTCTGGGCAAAAATTAAGGACAAATAAAAGGAGAGAGAGAGGAAAAATAATTAGTTCGAAAACTTGCAAGAACAAGCCATCTAACAACAGGAGTTATGTCAGAAGAAAAATATATATTTATTCATGCTTTAAGTAAATGGAATGGTTTGCCTTTATTACCGTCAAAAATTGCATAAAATTTTTATTACAATCTAGCTAACAAAAGGGAAATCATATCAAGCAAAAGATGAATTTGGATTAAATTTCATTGACATGGAATGAACTAGTTTATCTTTTCCTCTTTTTTTGCTGAGCAACTTGAACACCTTATACATGTAGTTCTCTTGTCTTTTTATTCCTCATGAATTCACCCTTCTCTATTTGCTGCAACTGAATTCACTCCTTATACTGATCATCAGTAGACAAATCTCCATTATAGTCAATATCCTTTTGAATGATTCTGTGAGGCTAGGTTCCAACCAAATTGTCCAGGAAATTTTGGGTTGAGGGTCCTTATTCAAACTCATGTACTGGTTCCATAATCAGTTGTTATGCCATACCAGCGGCTAAGGGTAAGCATGGGTCGGGAAAATCCAGGGATTTAAAATCTCCAAAACTGTACCATATTTCAGGGATTTTAAAAATAAAATCTCCAGTACCATCCCATTTTTCAGGACGGTACGGTACCAGTACCATCCAATTTTCAAGACGATTTGATACAGAGATTCGGTTCTATCGGAACAGATTGGTATGGTACGATCTGAAACGAAAATTAGGGAATTTATGTAATAGACAAATTTATATTATTAATTAAATTATATTTATTATTCACAAATAAATTAAAATTATATTTATTATCCATGAATTAAAATGACATAGTTTTGGGTAAAAATATATCATTTTTGTTATATATGGATATTGTATAATAATAATAATAATAATTACCTCATTACTTTTAAATAATATCAATAAGATTAAATCACTAAATAACAATAATAATTAATTAATTATTAAATATAATAATAGCAATATATTTTAATTAATAAAAATAACCTATATTTTCTTTTTTTTAAAGATCACTAGTTACTTTAAAAAAACGAAGTAGTTTTAGGCAAAACTATTTCATTTTGGTTATCTATAATAAATAATAATTATAATAATATTATTTACTTCATTAATTTTAAATAATATTAATAAGATTATATTACTTAATAACAATAATAATTAATAAGTTACTAAATATAATAATATTATTTAGCTCATTAATTTTAAATAATATCAATAAGATTATATTACCTACTAAAAAAATAATTAATAAGTTATCAAATATGATAATAACAACATATTTTAATTAAAAATTATAAAATTTGAAATTATGCAATGTTAATTTTCTTATTCAAAATATTTTTAGTTTAAATTGAAATATAATGGGTATTCCACATTTTTACTTGTTATTGACAATAATAATAATTTTCTTATTTCTCATAGTTTAAGTTTAAAGTGTGTTGTAATGGACATTCCACATTCTTATTTGTTAATTGAATTATTTGAAACTAATGCAATGTTAATTTTTTATTTTTATATCTTAAGTTCAAATTGTAATAAAATAAACATTTCATATTTTGAGTTGTTAATTGAATAATAGTAGTAGTACTAACAATGGTAATAATATTAATAATAATAAAATTAATAAAAATATTTTTTTAATAATTTATTTATCATATTTTAATCATAAAACATATTAATTTTTATCATATATTATTATACATATGTATATTAATTCACAATATAATTATAAGTATGTAATTAATTTAATACTATTTATTAATATTTATGTATTACTTATTAAATTAACATTTGGTTTTCAGTTTGGTATGTTCGGTACGGTTCTTGGTTCGATTTTTTATAAATATCCAATACCGTACTAAATTAGCCATATAATTCGATTCAATTCAGTTTGGTACGATTTTAATGTCTTTCGGCTCGAAACTTCGGTATTTTCTCCATCCCGTGCTCAGCCCTATTGGCAGCAAAGGCGAGCAGGATTATAAAAGGTGGTAGAGTGAAAGCAAGCTATGGGAACACAGTATGTATAGAACTGTATTATCACATGCCTTAGTTTCCACCATGGGCACATCCATTGGACCTCAGTATCAAGAAAAGTGGCCAGCCAATTCTTAATATCCCTGGGATTGGTAGTAATTTTCTGGTGCGACAATGTTTTGCTTTATAATGGGTTATGTCTCTGGGAGGCTCAAGTAGCTTTAATTTCTCTTGAAACTAAGCTTGTAAAAAAAGAAAAAAATAAGAAGAAAAAAAGAAAAAACCTCTAATGGTAATGGGCTACCAGAGAAGCGCCTTATTTCAAAGAAATTGTCCAGCCCGATGATGGTCTTCGCCAAAATGAGAGGCAAAGGGTTATGACCTACTTCCACTTGATCCAGAATATGGAGGATCTAGAAATTCCAGTTACCAGAAGGTGAAACAAATAAGAATTGGGCATACAAATAAAGGGCAATCATTTGGGGCAATAAACCTCTTTGCTGCTTGTAGCCACAGCGACATCTAGAAAAGGTTCCATCAGAATCTCAATTTTAAAAATGTGGCAAAGGGATGACTGGGGTAGAAGGTTAAACAACCGAGCCATCTAATTCTGAACGAAAGGCAAATCAAGAATCCCAAACTGAGGGGTCGCAATTTAACGAGCAGAATCATCCTGGTAACCTAAAATAGCTCTGAACTCCTCTAGTAGAGGACATGTTTCAAAGTTGTTGAAACAGAAAACATGTTTGTTGGGATCCCAAAATTGAACTACAGTGTGAAGGAAAGGGAACTAATCTCCCTAGAATGTAAAGAACAAAAGATGGATAGGTGGAATGGTTATAATTTTGCCTATGTGTCTCCATCCAAGCTTTTTAAAATTAGTCGCAACTGATTAAGGCTCTTCTCCATCATTTTTTGGATTTTGGTTATGTTTGGAATGTAAAACTGAAGGGAGTGGGCGTAGAAGACAAGTTGAGCAGGTTTTTATAAGGAAAAATAGGGTTTTTGAGACAAGACCTCGGCATAATGCAACGTTGTGGCATCGCCTCATCAGTAATGGGCTCAGGCATTTTTCTATCACCTTAGTACCCTAAGGCAATGCCTCAAAAGCTAGGGCGACACCTTAATTGGCAATACAGACCTGCAAGTTTTTTCTAATGAAGTGACGAAGGCTTAAAATTTGTCTCAAATTATTAGGGAAGTTTGTTGAAATATATATGAAATTCAGTTGTTAAAAGTATCTATTTGATTTAAAATCATCAATTGTGAAAAATTTTACAGCTGGAATGAATATGAAACTTCAAAGGTGTCAATAAAGTTTAAAACATAAATAGATGAAGCCTGATCCTAATCTACGAAGTCTCTGAATCTGTAGAATATGTATCATTAATATCATCTGCATCATCTCTGACATCTCCCTCCATATCATCTCCTCCATCATCTTTATCACCGTCATCCTCTTCATCCTCTTCATCCTCATCATCAGCATCATCTCTAACATCTCCCTCTATATCATCTCCTCCATCATCTTTACCACCGTCATCCTCTTCATCCTCATCCTCATCCTTGACTTGAAGGGTAGCCACTTGACGCTGAAGGGCAGCAATCCTGGCTTGACAAACATTATCATGTGCCTACCAAAATACAACAAAAGGTAAGTGGTCATGAAAGCATGTATACATGTAGAAATAAAGAATTTATTACCTTCCACTGTTGTGTCATGCTCATCAGGTAGTCTCGTTAAGCCTCTATCAGCCAGCACATATACTCTCCCTACTCTCGAGGTATCCACAAAATCAATAAATTTGTAAGCACTAACATTTTTTAAAGAAAGCAGAATGAGAGCAAGAGCGAGGGAATGACTTACATGTGTGGTGGTAGGAGTATATACAGGAGTTAGACTCTCATCTAGTGTTAAGAACAGAAGAGATAAGTCTCCAAAAGGTAGCCAACAGTGAGTCAATGAGTCAAGAGAGTGTAAGAAACAATCAACCACTACTCAAGAACTAGAGGCCCTAGTAGACTACATTCCAGCTGAAGCATCCATGCCACCCTTATCAGTATGAAGACGCTGAGAAGGTCTCACATATGTGGGAGGTCTAGCATAAGATACAGGTCCTGTGGCTACTGTCTATGAATAAGAAAAAGAATTAGGTCAGAAAATAATGTTTAATAAAGCAAAGGTAAACAAAGAGATAGTTACCTGAGCAGTAGTCGTGGTGGACAAGGGCACTCTCAACAGAAGGTTGGCACACATAAAGTTAAAATAACGAGTCTTACATCTCATAGTATGATCCTCAGTGGGATCCCCCTCATCAGCCCAATCCAGCACATTACCCTTCAATAAATATGTCCAAAATGTACCTCTAGGAGGTGCCTCAGGAATACGTCTAACTCGAGTGCCCTGACGCTAATGGAGGATCCGTTCACCGAGACACCAAACTCTGCAGTCAGGTCCTCAAAGTAGGACTCTCTTCAAAGTCAATGGATTTGAATGGACCATAGCTTGAGTCCATATATCCTGTGGCCCTCACAAAACCTGACATGATAGTGGAAATACAAAATAGGTAAATGAAGTGAATTTTGATTACATGGTATTGACATTAATTTTATATTTTACAGGTACCTCACTCCAAGTCAAGGAGTTGAGCCTCATGCAGTGAATGTGTACTATAACTATAAACCTCCT
Organism: Mallotus repandus; assembly: GCA_949671775.1. Taxonomy (NCBI): domain Eukaryota; kingdom Viridiplantae; phylum Streptophyta; class Magnoliopsida; order Malpighiales; family Euphorbiaceae; genus Mallotus; species Mallotus repandus. The sequence continues at coordinate 22,163 of CATIWM010006741.1, read as the reverse complement.
CATAGTGCAGCTGGAACCCCATCTAGCTAATGCAGGGAAACATGCATCTCCAACATGAGATATCTAGTGAATCAGTCTAAGCTCTAGTCCCCAAACCTATCAGGTCCAAAGAAATGATGTTTATTAAGGTAATCATATCCAGCACCCTACTGAGGAGACGCTCGATGTAGGCTACCATATCAGTAGTACCTTATTGTAAGCTCTTATCAAATAGAATTGCATCCCCATCACAAGTAATCCCTATGACAGCAGTAAAAGATAGGGGTCTAGCGTAAACTCACCAAAAGGTAGATGGAACGTGTGAGTAGTGTCGAACCATCTCTCCATCAAAGCATGGAGTGGCTGGTGATCTATCCAACCCTATGTGTCCGAGAGTGCAAGAATGAAGTCTGAGAATCTAGTGTTGCGGATACGGGCCCTAATATCATTTACGGGCCCTAATTCTACCAAACTTGGGCACCGGTGAAGTTTTTGGCACCCTTAAAAGTGTGTGCATCATGCTACAAGATAAAACATAGAAGTTGATAGATATATAACAAGTTGAAATGAAAATAAAGTTAAGGATGCCTTTAAATAGGCGACGACTAAATGAAGAGGCATCGCCTTAACGTGTTAAGGTGATGCCTTTATGGCATCAGCTTTTAAATAACGCCTTAAAGCAAAGTGGCAGTCACCTTTTTGCTAAGGCAATGCCTCTTTGATGAGGAGATTGCCTAAACGAAGAGGCGATGCCTTAGTGTGTCAGAGGAAAAATCCCAAAAGTTTTATTTTTCATGAAAAATAAGATTCAATTGATGTTTCTTTATTTTGGACAGTAATGAAACGTATATATGTCCTAAATCGATATTATTTTGCAGAAAGAACCAAATAAATTGATTACTAACCTCTCTAGAAGCCAAGGAGCAAATGTGGGAATCCAAATTTGCAATAAGAGGAATTTCTTTACCCAATATGAAATCGAGGTTGCTAAGAGGATGAACATAGGGTGGCAGAGGGTCCCATTGGGGTAAATTCAGAGTGCGGGCAACATCCATGTTAAAGAAAGTGACAGAAGAATAAAGAGGGATTTGAAAAGAAAAGCAAGGGAAAAGTAAAAGATGAAGGAAAAGAATGATTTGACCTAAAAGGTTTAAAAAGGGAAAAGTGAAGTTAAAGGGAAAAAGGAGAATTGAACAATTCCACTTTATGAATTTTAAGCAAAAGTGACCTCTCAATTTATAATTCAAGGCTAACAGTACAAATTTCAAAATTGACCTCTCGAGTTGTACCTCGAGGCTGACGATACGAATTTTAAAATTGACCTCTAGAGTTGTACCCTAAGGCTGACGGTACAGAATTCAAGGTAATGACCTCTCAAGTTGTACCCTGAGGTTGATGATACATAATTTAAGGGATTAATCTCTTGGGTTGTACCACCCCAGGTTAACGACACAGGTTCCCTGAAGACAAAGTTGCATCCTTTTAAATTTTACCATGTATGTTAATTTCTGATAATTATTTTTATGAAAGTCAGATTTTTCAAAAATCAATAAGGCAAACTATAGACAACCGATTTGATCTGCCCGTAGTAGACTTGATGATGAGAAAGTAGCAAGCTCCAAACGCAAAGGCTAGCTTAAATCTTTTAAAAATGGACCAAAGGCTCAAGTTCTTTTGAAAATGGATTAAGAAAAAGCCCAAGTTGAGCCAAGTTAATCAAAAGCCCATGAAGCCAAACAGAGGAAATACCTCAGCCCAAACTCATTAAGATAACACCTGACCAAAGAGACATTGCCCCAAGGATGGTGGGATGCTAAGGCAACACCTCTTCATTGAGGCGCCGCCTTAGTGACACAATCCTATTTTTTTTAAAAGGCAGAGTTAATGATAGTGAAACATCAGAGGAATTACTCTACATGTTGGCATGTTCTCCAAATTAATGGAGAATATTACCAACAGAAGAGGAAGGGTGAGACTCCTGGAGGGGAATTAAAAAGAAGAGAGAATGGGACATTTTTATTTTTGAAAAAAGGGGCATTACAGAAAAAGGAAGAGGAAAAGAAAGAATAAGTAGATAGAAGTGAAAGGAAGATTTTTAGAAGTCCATTTTAGAGGAAGAAGGCAAATCCTTGTATTCAGACACTGCTAAGAAACCTAAACACACCTTTGAGGATTGTAGTTAGGGAATTAAACTTGTTTGAACAACAAGGCTTTCTTTTAAGTTCCACTTAGCAATATTTTTTGTTTATTAATTTGAGTTTCATATAGGAAAAGTGATTTTTTGTACTTATTCCTTCGGATTCAACATTGTTATTCATAGTTTATATATAACAATCGCATATTTACATTAGTTTTAAAAGAGAAACATTTTATTTTAGTATTTTGGATTGCCTCGCACATCGAGTGACTATTCCACTATATGGGTAATAGTTGATAGGTAACTAAGTCAGCTCACTTCTTGCTAATTAAGAAGACTTATACTATAAACAAGTTGGCTAGATTGCACATTAATCCAATTTTCTACCTACATATGGTGCCAAAGCATATTGTGTCAGATAGAGGAGCTACTTTCACTTCAGTCTTTTGGCAAGAATTTCATAAAGTATTAGGTACTAGACTTGACTTCAGCACAGCTTTTCATCCTTAAACTGATGGCCAGTTAGAAAGGACCATTTAGACGTTAGAAGATATGTTGAGAATGAGTGTGATGGATTTTGGTGCATAATGGGATTTACACTTGCCATTGATTGAATTTGTGTATAAGAACAGTTATCATACAAGTATTGAGATGGCTCCATATAAAGCATTAAATGGTAGGAAGTGTAGTTCTCCTTTATATTGGGAAGTTGGAGAGAGCCAATTATCAGGCTTAGAATCAGTGCAAGTGACTTTAAAGAAGATTCATATCATTCAACAGAGGTTGAAGCCATCCTTTAGTAGATAGAAGAGTTATGCAGATCCTAAGAGGAAGAATATATCTTTTTTTGTTAGAGACATGGTATTTTTGAATGTGTCACCGATGAAAAGAGTAATGAGATTTGGTCAAAAGGGTAAGTTAGCTCAAAGGTACATCGGACCATTTGAGATTCTTTCTAGAGTTGGTGAAGTGGCTTACAAATTGGTGCTGCCACCAGAATTGTCTCAAATTCATCTAATATTTCATGTTTCCATGCTAAGGAAGTAATTCTTTGATCCTTCTCACATTCTTCGGCCATAAACAGTAGAGCTTAGTGAGGACTTTTCATATGAGGAGTACCCTATAGCGATTATGGATCGGTGAGTTTGCTAGCTCCGCATGAAGGAAATTCCTATGGTAAAAGTATTGTGGAGCAATCACACTTTAGATGATTGTAAATGGGAAACAGAGATGGACATGTGCAGTCGATATCTTTACCTGTTTGGAAATTGAGGTAAGATTTTAAAATTCGAGGGATGAAGTTTCTTAAAGGGAAAGAACGTAATAACCCATATTTATTTAAATAAATAAATATATGTTACTATTATTGTTAGGTTGTTGTTGAGTTGCTGAGCGGTTGTGTGGTCATTGTTTGGTCTTAATATAGTTAGTTGCTAGCAATTTTCTAGTTTACAAGTTATTAACTCATTTAATTGCTGAAAATTATCTGAATTTCAAAGTGGAAGGACTAAATGAAAATTTTTCCAAAAAAGTAGGTGACTAAAGTGGTAATTTTCCTTTTCCTCATCAGTTATAGCTGCTGCAGATGCGAAAATTAACAAAAAGTCCTTAAATTCCCCTGGTTGTCACTATAGCACGTGTCACACTTTCCCTCTCTGATCATCAACCAAACGACCTCCATTTATCATGAAATTCAAAACACAGATCCTTCTCAACATCCTCTACAAGCTAGGAATTTTTGTTTCGTAAAAATTGGTCCTGTTTAAGTCACTTCAACCTCTAAAATTTTAACTTAAACTTTTGGCATCCAAATCACTATCTTCGGTGACTTTCAGTTGTTATAACTTATACTAGCAAGTTGCTCTCGCTATGAGGAGTCTATAGAGACCAACCACGCGTCCGGTGTTATCGTTTGAACTTTGTCGGAGCTTGATTGGTAAATTTCTATTTTGACCCGATCTAATAATCTAACTGTTAATTTAAGTATTTAAACATGTAACTGCCTTCCCCTTGGTGTTATGAACATGTGGATATATTTCTTTTGTGTTAGTACCATTTTTTGATAAGAAAATCTGACAATTCCCAACCAGATTCCCGTGAGAAATAGTTACCAGCCCGAAAAATTATGATTTTATTTTTAATAAATAGAATAAATTTTGAGATTAATTTCTGTAACTAGAGTTAGGTTTGATTCCTCAAAGAATTTGAAATAAAAATCCCATAAGTGTTTTGATGGAAATTACTCAATTTTCATTTAAATTATTTTCGCTCACCAAAATAAATTCATTTAGCCTCAAATGTCATATTTAGGATATTTCTAAGTCAATTTTATTAATTCCTTGATTTTAATAAATTTTCTAGAATTTTGGAAAATTATTATGAATTTATTTGTTATATATAACAATATTTTAAATAAATATTATTTATTATAGAGAGTTCCAGAGCAGGAGCCGTAGCATTTGGGTAGTCGAGGACACGTCAACCGCACACTCCACCTGTGAGTTAATTTTTATAAAATATTTGTTGAAAATAGGAATTATTAAATTAAATATTTATTTTATTTTGAAAATGTGGCATAAATAGTATTGTGAATTTTATTAGTTTGCATTATTTTATAAACATATCAGCTACTCATTTTGTATTGTTGGAAAGATTTTTTAGCTATCTTGTATTTTATTTATGATATAAAAATGTTTTGGAGAGTTTGGTAGAATGTGCTACCTAGTGGGTGTCACTAGGACCACGTGTGCAATAATTAAGATATCGAGTCTAATAAATATGTGGATTGGCTCGGTTAAGCTTGTTCTCTCGGGCAGTGTTATAGTTTAGGCTTGGTTGAGCTTGTTCTCTCGGGCCAAAAATAAGATGAACCTCGGTTTACCTTGTTCTCTCCAGACATCAAAATGGACTAAGTGATTGGACATAAGATGAACCTCGGTTTACCTTGTTCTCTCCAGACATCAAAATGGACTAAGTGATTGGACAGCGGTTATAACTCTGTTGAGCTTGATCTCTCAGGACAATGGTCATTTGGATTTAGGAGAGCCAAAAGGCTAGTAGAATTGAGGTTTAGGGTTCTACCATGAACTTCTAATAAAGGTTTTGTTTTATTATAACATATTATTTTTATATTTAAAGGAGTTATAAATTTGGAAGAAAATATATTTTATAAAGATTATTTTACAAAATAAAGGATTTTTGAATACTTATTTATTTAACAAATTTAATGGTTTTAAATAAGTGTTTTAAAATCAACATGCATTTTATGATTTTAATTCACTCAGTGAGTTCTGACTCCCCTCGACTATGTTTCTAGGATTTTGGGACTCTCCAGTTAGTTCTTCTTCTCCGCGCTAGACTCATTCTTCACTAGCTACTTTATGTAGGTTATTGTAATGTTATTAATATTTGTGGAATAATTTTAGTTAATCTAGACACCACAGTGGTTTGAAAGAATTGTTGTTGTTGTATTTGTATTGGTATTTTGTTGATGCAAAACCGCAAGCGCACGATATCGACAAGAAGTATAAAAAAATATCGTTCCCACATAGGCTCGTTCTAATAACCTATTAACCTAATTCTTTATTGTCTAAGGCTTGCGAATAAGGAATTTTTGGAATGAAACTTAAATAACAAATAAATGAACCTATAAAATAAAAACAATGTTCAAATATAAAGAATAAACAATCAATAATCAAAACTTGCTAGAAATTAAATCACCTCACAATCACTAAACTACCGGAATCTACTATTCAATTAGTTATACATATCCCGAGTTTTTATAAAGAATTAATTAATCTTTCTCAAATATCAATTAATTTAAATTCTCAATTATCAATCAAGGCAATAAAGATTCAATTGTCATCGCAATCCAAACATCTAGATATCAAAATAATGAATTATGAAGCACAACTTAATGGGAATTTAATTAACTCAATTTATCTCCAATTTTGAGTTAAGTTAAACTTGTGTTTATAGTTCTCTTAGAATTACCATCTCTCAATACATAATCCCAATTAAAATTATGTTATTGGTGGCCAATCAACAACAAGTATTAAGATTAATAAACACAATATACAACAACTAATGAATTTAATTGGAAGCTTAGATCATGTTTGGATCATCAATTCCTAACAAATAAATATTTAGCCATGAAACTAACAAGAATAAAGAACAGAAAAGAGAAGAAAAACTAAGTTTAATTTGAATATTCAATTTTAACTCTTAATCTTCCTTGTGTTTCCTCTAATTTTCTTGACCTTTTTCAGCTATTTTCTCCTCTCAAAATCACCCCAAATATGATGTATTTAAAGCCCCATGAAGAGTAGAGGTGTTGCCCTATAAAACACATCAATGCCATGTCATCAAATTTCAGTTCGTTAAGGGGCTACAACCACAGCAAAGTTGTGATGGCAGCAGCCCCAAAACAGCCCCTTTACGGCTGTGATGGCAACCAAGAGTAAGTGTCCTCACATGAACCAAATGTTGCAACGGCAACTCCCCTACGATGGCATTCGAGAATCTTCACCCAAAACGCGAGTTTTCGTCCAATTTCTTCATTAGGAGTACCAACCAACCTAAAATACATAACATAAAAAATAAAACCAAAAACTAGCAAAATAAAACCAAATAAAATAAAAGAAACTACTAATTAAAAAAATAAAATGCCTAACTAATAATGCAAATTTTCACACAAACAAACACCCCCACACTTAATCTTTTGCTTGTCATCAAGCAAAATACATGAGAACATTTATCACAACCATGAATGTAACAAATTGATAAACTTTAACTTGCTTATCCATCACAATCTTAAGTTAATACAAAACTTAAAACTCAAAACTAAATTGATAACTCAAGGTCAAAGACATAAAATTTACCAAGTGAAAAGCAAACTTTACTGTTGAAATCTCAAAAAATTTATGAGTTAACACCCAAGAAAAATGGAAGCAAGTAGAACCGTTACATCAACCCATAGCAACCCTTAAACCTAACACGCAACAGATAGCAAGAATTTTTTTTATGAGTGAGTGTGTTTTTTGCTCCATCTCGCATTTTTTTCATTCTCTCTAACCAATCTTTCCACTCTTAGTAATCCCCTGCCATTCTCGCACTACTAAGCATGGATACGGCCAAGTGGGTCCTTCAGATACTCTTGCTCTATTTAGAGCATTGGAGTAGATTTGGAGCATATAAAACATTAAATTTAAATATTGGCTCCTTATTTAGAAGAGAAAAATTTATATTTTTTATTTTTTTATTTTTCATGCTACCATCTAACATGCTAGACCTAAGAATCAACTACAAATCAAAATTAAGTACCACTTACAAACATTTTTCTTAAATATCAGCACATAAAATTCGATCATTCAAAAGCAAGTAAGCATTAAGTTTATTAAAGATTCAAATGTCCTTAACCACAAATTATCAACCTAGCTTACAAGTCAAAAATTAAGCATTAACAAAAGATTAAAACACATATACAAGAAAATCACAAACAATGTGCTTGATTCATTATACTGATAAATTACAAAAATTTAGGTGCATCAATTCTATATGCAAATAGCTCTAAAACTTAAAAATTTAACAAATAAATAAAAATTATAATAAAATTCCAAATAAAGCATAAAATTTAAAATTTAAATATATGCACATGTAAGAGCCAGCCCCCCACCCCCCATAACTTAAGCTTCACATTGCCCTCAATGTGAAAAATTAAGTGTAAAGGAAAGAAGGACTACCCTCACTGTGGTGAAGTAGGAGATGGTGAAGGCACATCACCATAGCCTGACATTTTGATGAACTTGCGGAGCTTGTAGTTGTCATAATTTTGTTCCATTTGAATGCCATCAATGCAATAATCTAGCTCATTGATTAGTTCATCAAACTTTCTCTCAAAAGCATCAAGGTTGTGAAGGATTTATTATCAACCTGCATCTTCACTTGCTTGACTTGGTTGAGCTTCAACCTCTTCTTCCTCCTCTTCTTCTTCTTCATCTTCCTTTTAGGAAGATATTGTAGGTGTGCAAGTGTTGGGTTGTCTCTTTTTAATAAAATTTTAGAGTTTTCAAATCTATTAGCTTGCTCACTTTTCCAATCCTTATCACTCACCTCAACTTCTTTATTTGCCTCCATTGGACAACTTACTTTTTTTACACATTTATTCATAATCTCAACCTTCATACACATCTTATCCTCTAAAGGGTGTTTCATTATATTTGACATTACAAATTAAACACTCTCATCACCAACCCTAAGAGTTATTTTTATCTCATGAACATCTATGAGAGCTCTCCTAGTATTCAAAAATAGCCTCCCAAAAATTAAAGAACACTTCCTATCCTCTTCAAAATCCAAAACTACAAAATCCATAAGAAATATAAATTTATCTACCTTTATAAGAACATCTTCGATAATTCTATATGGCTTCTTTAGGGAGTGATCTGCTAGCTGCAATGCCATGTTTATAGGAGTCAACTAACTAAGTTATAATTTCCTGAAAAGAGATAAAGGCATAAGATTAATACTTGCACCTAAGTCACATAAACATCTAGGAAATTCTTGAGTACCAACTACATAAGGAATACTAAAACTCCATGGCTCTTTAAGCTTAGTTGGTATCTTATGAGTGATGATGGAATTGCAAGTCTCTATTAATTCCATTGTCTGATTATCATCCCATTGTCTGATTATCATCCCATCACCTTTTATTAGTGATGATGTCCTTTTGGGAACTTCGTATATGGGCAATTGCACAAGTGTCTCAGCAAAAGGAACATTTATCTTCAATTTCTTAAAATTTTTTAAGAATTTAGAAAACTGCTTCTCATCTTTTGGTTTCTTCAACCTCTAAGGAAATGGTAACTTTGGCATAAAAGATGAAGGTATAGATTTAATAGCCTCCTTTTGCTCTATTTTACTCTCCTCTTTTGTCTTATCCTCCACCATGACATATTGTTCCCCATCCTTCTTCTCACCCTTTTTAGAAATTTCAGCTTGTGTCTTCACTTCCTTACCACTCCTTAAAGTTACAGCCTTCAATTCCTTGGGATTTGACTCTGTAGTACTTAAAAGGTTTCCTTGTGCTATTGTTCCTATGGCATTGGCAAGTTGTCCTAGTTGAACCTCAATGTTATGGATTGAAGAGGATTGATTCTTTACTATTTGATCAAACTTCACTTCCATCCTCTTCTGGTTCTCCTCATGACTAGACAACTTATTTGTAATAGCATCTAAAAATTTACCTAATTTATTCTCCATCGATGTCATCCTATCCTGTAGTGGATGCTGAAATCCTAGTGGTGCTTATTGCCTTTGCAAGTTATTATTATTGGGGAAGTTTGGTGCAGCCACATTATTGTTGTAACTCCACAAAAAATTTGAGTGATTTCGCCACCCTGGATTGTAAGTGTTGGAGTAGGGATTTCCAGCTTGCTCTTAAAATTGATTCCCTACATAATTAACTTGCTTTATATAGTCATCCCTCATCATACCTGCATTATAAGCACCAAACTCAATATTATAGTAGCCTAAAAAATTACAAGACTCACCTATAGGGGCTGAATTATTTTTATAGGTGAGGTTGCCAATTTGTTTTGTTAATGCAAAAATTTGAGCTTGGAGGGTTGTCACTATGTCAATTTCTAGCCTTCCCATTTGCTTTGTGGATGAGCTCTCTCAGAAGACCATAAGCAATTGTCAAGTGCCATCCTTTCCAAGAGTTGGGCAACCTCATCTAATGTTTTCCTCATAAAAAATCCATCAGCCTTTGCATCAATGGAATCCCTTGTAGAACTTATGACTCCATTATAAAATATCCTTATAAGCACATCTTTTGGTAGTCCATGATGTGGGAAACTTCTCTGTAATTCTGTGAACCTCTCCCAAACTTCACTCAATGATTCATAATCAAATTGTTAGAATGAAGTGAGCTCTTTCACCACCTTTGCTGTCTTAGATGGTGGAAAATATTTAGCTAGGATTGCCTTTGCCAAATCATTCCGATTAATGAAAGAACCGAGTGGTTGAGATTTTAACCAAGCTTTAGCCTTATCCTTTGATGTGAATGGAAACAATCTCGGCCTTAGTGCATCACTAGAAACACCATTATACTTGAGTGTGTCATAAATTTCCAGAAGATCATAAATATGATCATTTGGGTCCTCATTCAATATCCCACAAAATTGAATGGTTGATTGGAGCATATTCTATAAAGTTGATTTGATCTCAAAAGTAATGGCTTCAACAGTTGGTCTTATGATACTTTGCCTTATACCTCCCAAACCAGGCATAAATGTGTCCATCAACACCTTTGTATTAGCTTGATTCTCATTGCCATCGTGCTTGATTTTTCTAGCAATAGTCATCGATTTTCCTTCTCAAACTTAGCGAGTTCCGGTATGTATGTGACTGGTTTCTTGCCTGATTTTCAGGTATTATGCATACATCGAAAAACTCCACAAAATAAAAGAACAAAAGAATTAAAACAAGAAAAAATAAACTTGGTGCCTTAATCCAACAAAAATTAAATCAATTATGATGTTAGAATCGAGTCCTCAGCAACGGCATCAAAAACTTGTTGGTGCAAAACCGCAAGTGCACGGTATTTCCAAGTAGTATATAAAAATATCATTCCCGCGGAGACTTGTTCTAATTACCTATTAACCTAATTTTTTATTGTCTAAGGCTTACGAATAAGAAATTTTTGGAATGAAATTTAAATAACAAATAAATGAACCTATAAAATAAAAACAATTTTCAAATCTAAAGAATAAACAATCAATAATCAAAACTTGCTAAAAATTAAATCACCTCACAATCGCTAAGCTACCTGAATTTACTACTCAATTAGTTATGCATATCCTGAGGTTTTCTAAAGCATCAATTAATCATTCTCAAGTATCAATTAATTTAAATTCACAATTATCAATCAAGGCATTAAAGATCCAATTCTCATTGCAATCCAAACACCTAGATATCAAAATAATGAATTATGGAGCACAATCCAATGGAAATTTAATTAACTCAATTTATCTCTAATTTTGAGTAAGTTAAACTTGTGTTGATAAGTCTATTAGAATTACCATCTCTCAATGCATAATCCCAATTAAAATCATGTTATTGGTGGTCAATCAACAACAAGCATTAAGATTAATAAAAACAATATTCAACAACTAATAAATTTATTTAATTGGAAGATTAGATCATGTTTGGATCATTAATTCCTAACCAATAAATATTTAGCCTAATATATTATAAAAATATTCAATACAACCATAAAAATATCCCATGAAAGTTACAAGAATAAAGAAGAGAAAAGAGAAGAAAAACTAGGTTTAATTTGAATCTTCAATTTCAAATCTTAATCTTCCTTGTGTTTCCGCCAATTTTCTTGAGCTTTTCCGACTATTTTCTCCTCTCAAAATCGCCCACAATATGATGTATTTAAAGCCCCATGAAGAGTAGAGGTGTTGTCCTATAAAACGCATCAATGCCACATCATCAAATATCAGTTCGTCGGGCGACCACAGGAAAGCTGCGATGGTAGCAGACCCAAAACAGCTCCTTTACAGCTGCGATGGCAATCGAGAATAAGTGTCCTTGCATGAACCCAATGCTGCGACGGTAGCTCCCCTGCTATGGCAGCCGAGAATCTTCACCCAAAACACGACTTTTCATCCAAATTTCTTCATTAGGAGTACTAACCAACCTAAAATCACATAAAATAAAAAATAAAACTGAATAAAATAAAAGAAACTACTAATTAACAAAATAAAATGTCTAACTAATAATGCAAATTTTCGCACAAACATATTTGTATTGCATTATAACATGTATTTTAATATACTTGAGTGAAGACATTGTGTTTATGGTGATATTGGAGCAGTGGTGGTTGAGTGTATATATATATATATATATATATATATATATATTGGGAGTGTTATTTGCATTTTACAGGTTTTAGTTTATTCCCGGTACATAGGAAATTCTGTTGAATTTTCATTAAAATTTTAAAGTGTTTAATTTTATTGTGATAAATCTTTGAGGCTTACTATGGTTTTGGAAGCTTCATGCTATCCCATTCTTTAGTGCCGGTCACGTGCCCATGGGGTTTGGGTTGTGACAACAATTTTTTAATAAAATATTTCATGAAAATTTTTTTTGAGAGTAGCATTTATATTATATAAACAAAATAACAAATTTTATTATTTCCAAATATTTGATTATAATTTAACAATAAAATAACTAAAATTAAATTAATAATATTTTTATTATCTAATTATTAAAGTTATGAATGGAAATGGAAAATATTGTATAGAATTATTTTTAAAGCAAAAACAATATTAATGTTAAAAAATATTGAAAAATGATGTATTGTTGTTTAAATAGAAAATTTATTAAAATTGTAACGAATTGCTAGTTTATTAAATTTATAATATTGGATAGTTATATAAATAAAATAGTGCTTATATCACTTTTAAAAGTTTTACCAAAATTTAATAAAAATAATTAAAATTTATTTATCTAATAATTAATTATAACCATAAATTTTTCTAAAAGTTAGTTTATAGAATTTTTGTTATATAAAAAAATCAAATTTATGATTTTCAAATAGTTATTTAATTTTAATAAAAATAAAAATTAAATTAACTAGTATATTCTTTCTCTAATTATTAACTAAATAATAATTTTTTTTTTAAATGGTGGATAAAATGTTTTCAAAGTAAAAAAAAAAATTAACATTAAAAATGTTAAAAAATATGAAGTGTAATTACACAAAAAAAAAAAGTGATATTTTTTTTTTTTTTTTAATGGAGTAAATCAATACAAATAGACATATAGGCTAAACAGATTAATTTTTGTTAAGAGAAGAGTTTTAATATTTTTTATATATTATTTTGAAAATTATTAAAATTTATTATTAGAGATAAGATTTTAAACAAAAATTTTATTAATTTAACATTAAAAATATTAAAGAAAATTGAACGCGTAATTGTTAAATTAGAAAATTTATTAAGATTGTAATAAATTATAATTGTATTAATGTTTTAATATTTGATTGTTATTAGAGAAACAATACTTTTATTATTTTAAAAGATTTTATTAAAATTTGATGAGAAATCTAAAATTTAATTTATTAAAATATTTTATTTACATAATAATTAATTACAATTATAATTTAAATGTCAAAAGATGAAATGTAGTTTTTAAAATAGAAAATTTACTAGGATTATGTCATTGAATTAAAAACTATCTTTTATATGAATATAATAAATATAAAATTTGATACTTTTCATTTTCTATTTTTAAATTTTAAAAATTGTAGTTTCAAAAAATTAATAATTACATAAAAATTAATTTAAAATTAAATTTTATTTTATAAAAAGGGTCCAATAATAATAAAAACTTACGTTTGAAACATGTGGTGTACGCTAGTATTCAACAAAGTATAAGCATTTCATGCAAAGCTTGCCGATGGAAGGACTTGATGGTTGTTTCTCATAAAATAGCTAGATTTAAGTGTTCGGTGAAATTTGAAAATCAGCACCAAATATCTGTTTTAATCCTTATTTGAGTTTTTTTCCACCAGCTAATAGATTATTTGAATTTGTTTTTATTTAGACTATATTACCTCTATTAAAAATAACTGATAATAAAATAGTTTATCTTAAATTAAATTTAGTTAATCTTTTAATCATAATTCACAATAAAGTAAATATTAATTTAAATGAAAATTAGTAATAAAATCATTATAATGTTTATATTTATATTTTAAAAATATTTTATATTAGTAAAATTTATATTTTAAAACTCTCTCATAAACATTCTATTAATATTTTTAATAATATATAAATTAAAGATAATAAATTATTATTTATTATTAAATACTATTTTAACTAATTTCTATAAAATAAATTATATTTTTTATGATCATTCTATATATTAATAGCAACATTATGGTTCCCATTTATCAACTACAAACAATTGGCTATTAGCTGCTATGAACAGATATGCCAAATAAATTGTGGAGCTGATTTGAATATTAACAAATAAATAATAGCTATCATCTACCATTAAAAAAAAAAATAAACCAAATATTATTTTATATCAGTTGAAAGCTAAACATTCGTCAGCTGCACTCAAATAGCTCTGCCAAATATCCTCCTTTTTTTTTTTTTTTTTACACACATGAACTCTCCAAATATCAAAAACTTACCATCTAAATATATATGTCCTTGACGAGTAGTTCAAGTTGTAAAATATGTAGATATCTAATTTAAGGAGAGCAGGATTCGAACAGCCACTCCCCACTATTCCCCTTGTGGTATTAGGAATTAACCAATATTTAAAAAAAAAACACTTGAAAGAGGTCTTTGTTGTTTAGAACTTAAGAGACTATTTTGTTTTAAACCTAAGTAAGAGATGCTACCACCATTATTACTATATATAAAAGATTATGGCTTGCGAGCAATAAAGTTTGTGCGATCCTCTAATGGTTGAAGGCGAATCCTGCCAGTTAAAGTTACCTCATAATTGGGATTGGTATCAGGATCAAGAGGCTTAAAGCGAATTGAATTTTCCTTCTGTTGGCTTGTGATTAGTTCAACTTCCTCCTCCTTTGGCTGTTTCATCAGTTCGTCCTCGACTTTGTCAATGTTCAATTCTTGGCAATGTTGTTTCAAGACATCATTCATTTGTCCAGTATGGAAGTCTCCTGTCATTGTCAATTGGTTGTCCTTCATGATGATGGAAAAATCATTACCCTTCTCTGAAAAACCAAAATTAATCCCAATCAGAGCAGATGTTTTTCATTTGATTTCAACGACTCAAAATTTGATTGTTCAAATTCTTTTAATACTGCTATATATATATATATATACACGGACCTGAAAGGATACTGATAATTGTTTTCATTGCTTCTCCTTTGGCTTTGTCATTGCTGAAAGTTAATGTAAACACTGCCTTCTGCCATCGATCAAAAAAGATCAAATAATAATAACTTAGTAACTTTTTTTTTTTTAAACAACTGGGAGGTCAAAGGGAAGGGAGATCAAATCATGACCTCACCTTATAATGTCCATCACATGAGCTATTAGACTATAAAGGGACGACAACTTAGTAACTGTTAAATATTCTTAAAATCATTCAAATAAGAGCAAATTACATTAACCTCCCGGAAGTTAGGTCTAATTTGCATTTCAAACCCTTCTGTTTCAAAATCGAATATTAATCTCCCTATAGTTTCAAAATTGAACACTTAAGGACTTTCTTTGACTTTTTTGCAAAAAATAACCATATACCCTTGTATTCTCTAACTTTTTTTTGGAAAATTATGTCTTCTCTGACCTTATTACATCAAATCCCTAGCATTTACCTTTCTTCAATTTTTATATTTTTTAAAAAATTTTAAAAAGTTAAAATTTTATTTATAGATCTAAAAATTATTAATTTTTAATTCTTTTTAATTTTTGTAGATCTAAAAAAATTTTAATTTGTAATTTTTAAAATAAAATTTTTGTATAGAAAAGTTTTAATTCTTTTTATTAAATGTATATGGATTGATTGTAAAATTTTTAAATTTTTAAAAATTTTAGATCTATAAAAATTATTTTTAACTTTTTTAAAAAATATTAATAAATAATTGTTATAAACTAAAAAAATTTTAAAAAATTATAAATATATATTTTAAAAGTAATTTCATCAATTCTCATTGTTATTCAAATATAAACTTTGGAGTAAATGCTAGGGATTATGTATAATGGGGTTAGAGAAGATATATGTTAAAACAAAGGTATAATGGTCATTTTTTGTAAAAAAGTCAATAAAAGTTCTTAAGAGTTCGATTTTAAAACTTTAGGGAGGTTAATATTCAATTTTGAACATGAAAATTTGAAATATAAATTAAGCCTAATCTCAGGGAGGTTAATGTAATTTACTTTTCAAATAATAATAACTCAACATTTGAAACGATGAAAAATTTACCTTTTGCTCGCGAACAATTTGATTCTGTCGCTTCTCAGTTTGACTTTGGAGTTTGTTAGTGGTATCAATTTCCACTTTTACATTCTCTGCCAATTCCTTATTTCTATCTTGAAGTTCTTTGGATTTCTCAATTTCCTCAAGTTTTTTTAGTTTTTGCTGAAAACCAACAATTGCAAGTCCAAGTTTATATAATTCCACTAAATAATTGAGAGATAATGACAGAGGAAAAAAAAACTTATATTATATATATATATATATATATATATATATACCTACCCTGTTTTTTTCCCGATACTTCCGATCTGCTTCGTTTTTCTTCCGACGTCTTGCATCCGAATCTGCACAATCTTTTTTTTTTCCTTAGCATCTGTAATTATAACTGTGTACTTTTCTTGATGTTACCCGACAGATAGATTTGTAATATATATTTTATTCTGTAATATATATTTTACATGTTTATACTGGACAAATAAAAATGACTATTATAAATCTAGCCATCGGTATAATACATCCAAAATAGACAAAAAAAATTTACATACCATTACTATTAGTTTGAGTGCGTGTAACAGCAGGTGTGATTGAATTGGCTGCGACAAAAAAAAAAAATGGAAGTCACTAAACCAGGAAATTTTTTTGGGTTAGCTAAGAGCATATCCATTGATTGAGAAATTTGTTAACCATTTAATATATTTACAGTAATTCGACATGGATCAGTAGAAAAAAAAAACATAGATGCTGAAGATTGAATAGGTAAATAAAAAATTATAGGCTCAAACCATAACCATCAAAAGCTAAGTAACGCAAATGAAAACCATAATTTATAACAAAAATATGTGAAAGAAATATGTAAATACTAAAATATATAAATATTAAAACTTTAATTATTGCTATTAATCGATAGAATAATTATAAATTAATTTGGTTAGTCAACAAAAACATAAATTTTTAATTTATTTTTTCTTATTTATAAAACACTAAAAATATATAATTACTAAGTAAAAAATGTATTTTTTAATTTTTTAATTTGTAAAAATAATTTTAAATGTTTCTACTGGGCAAATAAAAATGACTATTATAAATCTAGTTAACAGGTGTAATATAACCAAAATAGACAAAAAAATTTCATACCATTTCTATTAGTTCGAGTGCATGTAACAGCAAGTGTGGTTGAATTGGCTGCGACAAAAAAAAAAAAAAATGGAAGTCACCATATCAGG
Organism: Mallotus repandus; assembly: GCA_949671775.1. Taxonomy (NCBI): domain Eukaryota; kingdom Viridiplantae; phylum Streptophyta; class Magnoliopsida; order Malpighiales; family Euphorbiaceae; genus Mallotus; species Mallotus repandus. The sequence goes on along the minus strand of CATIWM010006741.1, from coordinate 4,847 downwards.
AAATTTTTTTGGTTGTCAGCCAATCTAAGAGCATATCCATTGATTGATTAACCATATAATATTTCTACAGTAATTTGCCATGGATCAGTAGAAAAAAGAACATAGATGCTGAAGATTGAATAGTTAAATAAAAAGACATAGGTTCAAACCATAACCATCAAAAGCTAAATAATGCGCAAATGAAACCGTACTTTATAACAAAAATATGTGAAAGAAATATGTAAACACTAAAATATATAAATATTCAAACTTTACTTATTACTATTAATTGATAGTATAATTATAAATTATTTTGCTTAGTCAAGAAAAACATAAATTTTAAATTTATTTTTTCTTATTTATAAAACACTAAAAATATATAATTACTAAGTAAAAAATGTATTTATTAATTTTTTAAATTTGTAAAAATAATTTTAAATGTTTCTACTGAGCAAATAAAAATGACTATTATAAATCTAGTTATCAGATATAATACAAGACAAAAAAATTTCATACCTTTTCTATTCGTTCGAGTGCGTGTAACAACAGGTGTGGTTGAATTGACTGCGACAAGAAAAAAATGGAAGTCACTATACCAGGAAACTTTTTTGGTTTTCAGCCAAGCTAAGAGCATATCCATTGATTGAGAAATTCGTTAACCATTTACTATTTCTATGGTAATTTGCCATGGATCAGTAGAAAAAAGAACATAGATGCTGAAGATTGAATAGTTAAATAAAAAGATATAGGTTCAAACTATAACCATCAAAAGCTAAGTAATGTGCAAATGAAAACCGTACTTTATAACAAAAATATGTGAAAGAAATATGTCAATATTAAAATATATAAATATTTAAAATTTATTTATTACTATTAATCGATAGTATAATTATAAATTATTTGGTTAGTCAAAAAAACATAAATTTTTAATTTATTTTTTCTTATTTATAAGACACTAAAAATATATAATTACTAAGTAAAAAAATGTATTTATTAATTTTTTAAATTTATAAAAATAATTTTAAATGTTTCTACTGGATAAATAAAAATGACTATTATAAATCTAGTTATCGGGTGTAATATAACCAAAATAGACAAAAAAATTTCATACCATTTCTGTTAGTTTGAGTGCCTGTAACAGCTGGTGTGGTTGAATTGGCTGCGTCAAAAAAGAAAAAGAATGGAAGTCACTAAATCAGGAAATTTTTTTGATTTTCAGCCAAGCTAAGAGTATGTCCATTGATTGAGAAATTCGTTAACCATTTAATATTTCTACAGTAATTTGACATGGATCAGTAGAAAAAAGAACAAAGATGCTGAAGATTGAATAGGTAAATAAAAAGTTATAGGTTCAAACCATAACCATCAAAAGCTAAGTAACACAAATGAAAACCATACTTTATAACAAAAATATGTGAAAGAAATATGTAAATACTAAAATATATAAATATTAAAACTTTATTTATTGCTACTAATCGATAGAATAATTATAAATTAATTTAGTTAGTCAAGAAAAACATAGATTTTTAATTTATTTTTCATATTTATAAAACACTAAAAATATATAATTACTAAGTAAAAAATGTATTTATTAATTTTTTAAAATTTATAAAAATAATTCCAAAATATTTTTAATAAATTTTCTAAAATTTTATGACATGAAAATACGCTTATTAGCTGAAGTTTTTTGTGCATCGTATATACAGTAGGATGAAATTCCTCTTTTCAAGTTAAAAAAAAAAAAAAAGATCACACATTGAAATTTTACCAGGATTTTGAGCACCTGACAAATTTACCATTTCGATGGTATTAGCATGGCCTGCTCAAATGTGATGAAAAATAATGAGGATCAGTGTAAAAATACATTACTCAAATCTCTTAATGTTTGTGATTTTAATATAATTTTACTTTTAATAGTCGATTTCACAATTTAATCATAAAAGAGAATTTAATAACAATTAAGTTCTATAAAAATTTAAAATTTTCGCTGGTAGTCTTAATCCGTTAACTCTAATAAAATATGCTGATATGGTATACACATCCCATTTTTTTTCACACCTTAGCTTCTATGTCTCTAATTTTTTCAGAATAACAAATGGTTCAATAGCTAATCTTGCATGATCATAAGCAATTAAAACTGCTAAAAAGGTAATGTCATCATGCTGCACTTTCACCATTTCCATTTGGTGAAACATTTCTAGTGCATTTATTGGTTTCCCATGAAGTGCAAATGCTAATATCAAATTGCTCTAAGCAATCACATCCCTTTCTTTTATACCATAAAACACAATACTTGCATTGATAAGACATCCACATCTTCCATGAGCCTCTACAAGACCACTCCTCAACTAGGGATGTGGATACACATCGTTCCTTATTAAATATTCATGAATTTCTTTAATCAAATACAAAGCCACTACACCTACACAAGTAGGTAACATAACAAGAAGGATAATTAAATTTGATTTAAACCAAACTCTGTCATTTTTTATTAAAAAGCAATGGCCTTCGTGGCTCCATCTTCTACCTCTTATAGACCAGTGATTATTGCATTAAAATTAGACTCATTAGGCTCACAGTTCTTTGTATTAAACATATAAAGAATCAAACACATGATTAGAATGAATGTAGAGCAATTCATAGCATTCAAAACAACAATATTTTACTGAGGAATTTCATCGAACAATTCACACGCTAAAAAATGGACAAGCATTTATCATGCATATTGATTAACGCGCAAGCTACAAATGGGTTTGAGAGAAAACCTTTTTCAGAACGTAAGTATGGAGGGAAGTGGTAAGTTGAGGGCAGGGAATGGTAAAGAAAGACTTGAGGACTAAAGGGAAGATAAAAGGGTCGAGTGAGAAAACAAGAGAAGTACGCATATGATGGAAGAGAGAAAGAGCTTTGTGGTGAAGGCCATGGTTTACATGAGACATCAGTTTCTTTGTTAGAGAAAGCAACCACATGTAGTTTGAAGAGCAACTCATAGCCATTGAGTTGGTTTCAAAACATTTGTTATTCTAAAAAATTAAAGATAAAAAGAAGAAGAAGATGATGATGATGATGATGAGTGACATTAAAGCTAAGACAAAATAGCTGATGTGGTAAAAAAATTGGGGTGATGTGTAAGTTGAGGTGCGAAGAAAAGATGTGTTGTGTACGCCACGTCAACATACTCTGTTAGAGTTAATAGATTAGGACTAACAGTGAGAATTTTAAATTTTTATAGAGCTTAATTGTTCATAAATTCTCTTTTAGGACTAAATTATAAAATCAACTATACTTTTAGAACTGCAACAGTTACTATCCCTTTACTTTTTAATTGTCATTCTAGTTAATTTAGTACAATTGATTTTAATAATACCATTCTAACCAATGTGACTAATACGTTAGACAAAATTAATGTTATTTTATTCGCATTTGTGTTTTTAGTTATACTTTCAAAAAATTTAGTGGTTTTATTTTTTAAATTTAAATTTTAATTGGTATTTGATTTGTGTTATTTCAAGAAAATAAATGTTAATAGAAATAATATAAAAGAACAAAATAGTGTTAATTTCAATGAATATAAGGTGGACCATTCAATTCAAACTGAACCAAATATGAGGTAGGTATGCCTCTTTAACAAAAATTCAGATCGTCAGACTATATTGCACGGACATTTCAATTAATAGATGTTTTCTCATATCTGTATCTCTGTTTTTCCATGTCTATACTACTTAAACACTTCAGTTTATAAAGAGATACTACAAATAGAAGGTATTTTCTGGTATTCATATCTCCATTTCCCGTATTCTCGTATCCATGTCCGTGAAACCTAGCCCTCAGGTATAGCCCCAATCCTTTATATATATATATATATATATATATATATATAATATGTCTTTTTTTTTCAACTTTTAAACAGTACTAGCTTAAGGTTACTTGTGGCCCTAGGCAATTTTTTTTTTCTTTTTAAAATATCAAGTCATTAATTTAAATATTTTTTAGATATTAATTATTTTTAAAATGTAAAACTATTAAAATCAAACAAATTAGAAAATAATTTAGTATTATGGGTAATAAATTTTTGTGAAAGTTTTTTATAGGAACTTAAAAGATGTAAAAAAAATTATCTAACAAATAATTTGTTTGAAAAAATTTTTAAAAAGGGAGATACAACTAAGAAAAATAACAGAGAAAAAATTTAAATGTATAATGTTATAATTTTACAAAATTAATTAAGAACTTTTTATTTAAAGTTAATGAACATAATTAATAAAATCATGTTAAAAAAAATATTTTCTATTAAAATTGTCATTTTATTGCTTCATTTATATTTTCTTTTTATCAACATTACATAAAATTTATTTCATACATTTAACAATAATTATTTGTAAAAAAAATTATTTTGAAAAAAAAATAAAATAATTAATTTGCTAAAAAAATAAAATAGAATAAAAGATTATTTATGTTTTTTGATAAAATCTATAAAAATACTAATTTAAAATTTCATATATATAAATATATAGGGCTCTATTTTTGTTTTTTTTTTTTTTGAGGCCCTAGGCAGAGGCCTTAATAGCCTATACATTGGGTCGGGCCTGCTTTTGAATAAAATCACCAACTTTCGTTAAGGATTTTTACATACATATATCAAAAACTAAAAAAAATTTCAAATATGTCATTGACAAAAAAAAAACTTTCAAAATTATTTTTTTTAACTTTTATCTTTCAAATATAGACCACTCTTATTTTTAATAATTTTTTTCCGGCAATTTTTTCTTTTTACTTTTTTTTCTAACATTTTTTCTTTTTACTTATTTTTTTACATTTTTTTTTCCTTTTTGCTTTATACTTTTTTTCTCAACATTTTTTTTTATTTT
>CATIWM010006701.1:0-16543 GCA_949671775.1 Mallotus repandus | reverse complement strand
AAAGTGTTTCTAGAATTAGTTGTGTTTTATTAAGAATAACTTAAGATGAGGTCATATGGTACGGCTATTAGAGTTTGATTAAACCTTAACTCTAGGCCATATCAAGATCTTCTAATGAAGGGATTTTAGTGCATGGTAATTATGACCATCAAGGTTCATGTGAATCATCATATGCATTCATTTCTAATTGGGTAGTTGTGATATCGATGCTAGGGGTCACTCATAATTTATGAGAACTAAATGTGTATAATTGGGATTTTCACATTTAGGCTTGAAAGAGTTTCAAATAATATCAAGAGTTTATGTTATATTCTCATTGCCAATTAGGTATGAACCAAGTAAGTCACACCAAGAGAGTTTTTCCATATCACCTTATTAATCTAATTATTGATTAAAGAGTTTAATTAATTACTTAAGATTAATGGAATTGGATTTATGTTTTAAGTAATGATTCTAGAAAACCATGAAATCTAATTTCACCAAGAGTTTAATTATTAAATACTTGATTAATATGAGATATTAATTAAAGTGTTAAATAAAGAATATGTGTTGTTTCCTTATGGACTTGGATTAATAGCCCAAGATGTGTGAGCCTCGGCCCAAAAGAGTTTTGGCTCAAAGATTAATTCAAAGACCATTAACCTAATCTAGGCTCATTAGTTTGATGATATGGGTTTGGGCCAAATGTTGGCCCAACTCTAAAGCCCATTAACCTAAGGCGCATTAGTTTGATGGAATGGGCTTGAGCAAGTGTTGGCCCAACTAAAAGGCCCAAGTCCATTAACTAGGCCTAATTGATTTATAGATTGGGCTTGGCCTAAATGTTGGCTCAAGAGTTGGCCCAATAACCAAGCCCAAGTCCATTTATCAATATAAGTCTAATTTGGCATATTAGGGAGATATTATCTCATATGTGCTTATTGTTGACTTTTGGGGCATAAGGAAGATTAGGTTATAGTGAGAAGTGTAGAGAATGAATGTAGTCTTATTACATAAGATGTCATTAAATCTCTACATCTATTTTCTACACTTGTGAGATATTTACACAAATTACACTCTTAACTATGTCATAGGTGGCATCCTAATGATAATGGTTTAAGAGATATTGAATTTGTGGACTTCCTACTTAACGTAATTTCTTTATGTATAAAAATATATCCTTAGAAGAGTTTTAAGGTAAGGGAATTGATATCCATTAAGAGTTAGTAGAATGTGTAGAGAAAATTTGAAAAGGAAACACAACATATACTAAAATATACTCTTAGTTCTTGCTTGAAGAATTAAGTTAGTTCAAGTTTCTTTGGGTCACAAGAGAGGTGCTTGGAACTACACTTGATCAAAGAAAAGAAGGTGATTAGAACATTTGGGTGGCTTAGCATTGATTTAAGAGCTGAACTAAGAGCAATCCAGTATAGTAGAATATTTGTGGTCTACACCAAACTTGGGAGATTGTAAGTATTCTGCAACTTAGATTTCATAAGTTTGATTGTTTTACATGTTAATGTATTGTTAGCTATGTGTTTAAATATAAAATGGATTCATGGGAGTGGAAGTCTTCATGTGATGAAGGGTTATGAGAAAGTAAATTTTTAAAATTTACTCTACTAAGGCTTGTTCTTACCACACATGTATTTATAGCCTAAGTAGCATAGCTGATTCCTTCACTTTCCACTAGAGCAATATTCTTTACAACTCTACTAGCATCATTATGTCTGTCTAAATAATCATATTGTGGGTCATTGACCGGTAAGACCTACAAATCAAAACCATGATCTGAAGTTATAATCAGATCAAGAGCAACATGATTCTTGTGTTTATTATGATCTGAATCTTGTTGTATGGCAGTGCATATAGGTTGGTCTATCAAAAGAGCGTCCTCAGCAGTCTAAATAGTGTTAAATTTTGCAGGATCATCTTGAGGTGGCTTAACATCAATTGGCAAGTCGTGTTTCAATAGGTTGAAGGCAATGGTAATAGAGATTTTTGGTGCAACTTTGTATTCATGTTTCCTCCTTCTTTGGACGTGATTCAAGCTTTGACAACCAATGTTCTGTCTGCAATGATTATCTATCCAAACTACAACCATGAGGCCCATGTCCAATGTTAGAGCAAATATTGCAAAAAAGAGGTAAATTGTCGTAGACAACACTATTGAAGAAGCTTTTGCCAATTCGCTCAACTAATAAATTCATCGGTAATTTGTTTGTAAGATCAATATCAATCAGAATTTTGGCATAGTGACCAAATTCACCATTAATTGTAGCATTGTTAATCTTAAGTGGAACTCCAATTCCACTGGCAATAGAAGTGAGAATCAATGGATGCTAGAATTCCTATGGAAGTTTGTAGAAACCAACCCAAAGCTGAGTATTTGAGGACTTTTGATCAGTAGGATTAATGTCCGGAGTTTAATGTTGAAGTCTAAGGATTCCTGGTTTCAAAACGATCGTTCCTCGACCCCAAACCGCAGATTTCTCATCATTGGAAGTCAATATCACATGATAAAAACCCCAATGCAAAGAAATTAATTTCCAGTTTGATGAAAGCCCCCAAATAGAAGAAAGTTTCTTTAATTCTGCAAGCTTCCACGGTAATTCCCCTTTCAAAAGAACAACCGTGCTATGAGAGCATGTTGGTAAACAGATAATTTTTTTCATATACCTGTTGATTGATTTTGATGGTGATGAATCCACCCTTGTTAATTGCAGAATTGGCTTCATGAAGAAGAGGAACCCCTGGCTCTGCATGAACAACTGTTGTGTATAACTGTTTTGGAGCAGACTTAATTGGAGCAAACATGGTGGAATGACTTAGATAGTCCATTCCTGAAGTGAAGGCCAGGGCAGCCTGGCGACGCCACCTGGCTGACGGAGGTACTGTGAGAGTCTTCAAGGGCGAACTCTTAGCCCAACGGCTAGGGTTCAAAAAAATCACAACATACCTCTATAATTCCATTCCCATAAATGTGCACTCAAAAAAAATTAATACTATTTACCTACTATGGCTCTGATAATCTCTGAACCCGTACTTGTTAATCTAACACAACTTGAAAACTGATAATGAGGAAGACCAGAAGTTTATTTGAAATAAAATTTATTGAAGTGTTTTAATTATATTAAACTGCTATGTAGGTATTAGTTTTTTATTTGGTGCCAATTTCTTCTTTATTAGCTCCTAAAATTAGACATCCCCAAAGCCATAGCAATTTTTCCTGTATATTAAACCGTCGCCTATTAACAAAACAAAAAGGAATATGATATGTCTATTGAATTTGTCTACTATTCTCTTACTAGATTTTTTACAGGACCATTAATTTTATTCATCCCCTATAATTATCCCGTAATCTCTTTTTTTTCATAGTCTATAACTATTAAGTAAGTAATAGTTACATTTATAACAATTTTATTGTTAATATTATTTGGTAAATAAAGGGTAGTGCATAAATTATATAATTGATTTGTTTAAAAAACTGTTAATATATATGAAATAATTAAAATAATATAAACAAATAAATAAATTACTAAAATTTTCATAAATAATAAAATTAATTTTTAAAATATCAAATAATTAAAAAATTATTAGAAAAAAATTCATAAAGATAAAGTTCCATAATATATTTTAAATATTTTTACACATAAAAATAGTTCAAAATTTTTTAATATAATTAATAAAGAATAAAATTAAAAATTAAAAAAGTACTTGTAACAATTAGTTTATGTTTTATAACTACTTATGAAAATACATATACTATTTACTTAACAATATTTCTCATGTATTAAATTTAAAATAATAAAAATAATATTTACTCAGTATTAATATGATTATTTCATTAACATTCCCATAAAAATTGACAAAAAAAATTAAAAATAAAAAGTATAAACTAGTGACAATAACCTAATTAAAATAAAAATAATAAAACTACCATAAAAATAAATTAATTTATATATTTTTTATAAATTTGATTTATATTTTATTAATGTAATAAATTGAGAAGATAAGCAATTTATAAATAAATATAAAATGATACAAAAATAAAAAATATATGTATTTTTAATAAAAAAAATTTACGTATCTTTACCGTACTCTAACTAGGTTAATAAAAATACACATAAATATAATTAACTATTAAAGAGATTGATAGTTAAATGTTAAGAAGATTAATAACCAATCTTAATCGTCTAAAATTTATCAAATAAAATTAAAGTAAAATAATAAATTACACGATTAATATTTATGCTTCTTTAACCCTCCGATCCAAAACGCACCTGAACATAAAGCAACAGATGTTATTGTTCAGAATAATTACGTCTCGGATACACTTTCTTTTGTAAGGTTTTCAAAGTACGTAAGAAGTAGGTGGCTTTGAATTTTCAAACGAACGATTGCATTTTAGGCAGGGCATCAGCGGCCTTAGCTTAAAAGTTTAAACGAACTTGTGCGAACTAGCCGAAAGTCATCATTTTGTTGACAATTTCTAGAGGAGAATGCGAAGCGCCAATAAAATAAAATAAGATAAAAGAGGAAACAGACAGAACACCACCACTCTTCCTTTTTGTCGTTCTCAAAACTATCCTTTCTCATGGTGTCCCGTTCAATGAATTAATTTTTTGACAAAGCATTACCCTACGTAAAGATAAAATTACCCCCCTATCAGTTGAAAATGGATGACTAGGTCCTTCTTTAACCGCAGTTTGGACTTTGGAGAGGGAGAGCAATTAAAGAAAGGAGAAAAATATTAAATGTTTGTTTATTATTGCTTGGAAAAGAGATAAAAATTGAGGAAATGAAAAATATGAAAAGAAAATTTTTTTTTTTTTACTATCCATTTTCTTTCCAAATTAGAATGAAAGTTAAAAGGAAATACAGTTACAAATTTATTTTTATACACTTGCAAGATAAAAAATTAATAAATAATATATATTTATATTCCCGCACTTTTGTGTGGGATTATTAGCATAGGGATGTAGGGAGCGGGCACCCCAACCCCCTCCCAAAAAAGAAATTATAAGTTTGGGCTGTGCAAAAATCTTCAAGAATTCGAACTATTTCAAAAAGTTGAACTAAAAACTTTCAAAATTGAAGCTTTTTGTTAGATGTTTGATTTTCTCGGAATTAAGTTGTCTCAAAAAATTTTATCGAGATAGGTCTGAAGATTACGAGTTCATCAAATCGAACTATTTCAAATTGTACCAAATCGAAAAATTAAAATTATATATATATATATATTCACTAATAATTATTATATTTATTTTTTTATGATGTATTATAAAGTTAATAATCAATGCTTGATTAGATTAAAAATCTAGAATTGTGTTTCAAGTAAAATTTAGTACCATTTTAATAATTTATTATATCCAAATAATTTATTTAGACAATCTACTATTAAGTGTCAACTGATTATAATCATTTCAAATAAAATAAATACACTCATCAATTAAATATTTTTATAGTTAATTTTAAATATATGTTTAAATCATAAAATAAAATTTAAATTTACAAATAAAATTTTTATAGTAAAATTATAGTCATCTTACCTTGCATGTTCAAATTATAAAATTATTAGAAATATTAAAATAAAACTTAAAAATAAAATTTATAATAAATAGTGCTATTATTAAATATAATATATTTAATATAATATTAAAATATATATTAAAATACAAATATAAATTTATATATATGTACATTTAAATTTTTATTATGATATTGTTATATATTAATTTTAAGTATATAAACTAAAACATTAATATAAATACTTGAATTTTGGCTTTATTCTTAACTATTTTAAATCTCCATTTGCTCCAAATTCTTTTGATGCAATTCGGGACGGATATTTAAATTTTTGGAGTCAACTCCTAGAAATTCACTTTCTTCAAACTAGTTTGACCCTTGCACAATGCTATACATAGTATACTTTAAATAAAGTACACATATATCCTAACTTCCCTCCTTTCTTAAAAAATTAATTAAATTTTTTCTATTATAATAATTTAAATGTTAAAATTAATATCACATGATTGACTTTGTTTTAGACAAATAGATCTGAAATTTGTTACACATAACTAAGAAAAATCAGCTAAGACAACACTCTTTAACTGAGAAGGAACATCACAATTCCAATGCCATTCATGGGAAGATATAGTCAAAGAGAACTAAGCTAGAGAATGAGCAACGCTATTAGATTCTCTAGGAGTATAACAGAAAGAAAAATGAGAGAACTTATGACATAGATCTTTTATTCCAAAAACAATTGGCATTAGTAAGGGAGAAGCTATGAAGGCACCCAGTAAACTTTGCACTAGCGATAGACAATCACTTTTAGTTACTATTCTTATAATGCCCATTTCGGCAACCTTTTAAACACCCCAATGACATACAAGAGTTTTAGCTACATTTACTGTGAATTCTTCCTTATATCACACAACCCTCAACCTTAAACTAACCTTGAGCATTCCTAACAACATATCCCATCCTAGTTCCTAAGCTACTTGAAATAGTTATATCCCAGATAATTTTCAAGTATGAATCAACTGGTGTTTCCATGATGAGTTTCTGGCTACCTTTTGAATTTGGTAGCAATATAACTAAAGTACCAAAACACCCATAATAGCATAAAGAACAAGTGCACACCTTTATCAGGTAATTTCTACTTTTGGTTAAAGAACCAATCTTGAAAACATGTTGTTCAATCTCCTAGGTTAGTTTTCATTCTAATTAGACTAAAGTACCAAAATTAATTGCTTCAATTACAACTCGAATAGCATGCTTCATAGTTTCAGGCTCTTCTCCACATTTACAACAAATATGTTAGGATTTTGTGATGCAAACACGTAGCAAAAATTAAAATTTTTAATCATGAAACCCTCAGAGGATCCATGTAATTCAATGAATCGATTATGAGGGATTCAAAAAACTCACCATGACAAACACAAGGCAAGATAGTTAGAAGGATGAGAGGGCATTCATAACAGTGACACCCTAACTTGAGCTTTTTGTATTTTCTTTTCAGATCAAGACACCGCCAATATAACCACACCCTCTACTGGTATCCACATGAATAGGATGTCCAAAAGTGGTGTTGGTGTGCTAGCACTTTTTCTCTATAACTTTTCTTATTTCTTTTCTCGCTATTTATGTTTTTCTTTTCTCAAAAGAAGTAGAAGAAGGTGTAGAATAATCAACAAAAACCCTAAAGAATGAGATGTATATATAGACATCCCTTTTAGGGTTTCACTTACCAAAACGTTTTTGGTAGGTTTAACCTTTTATTTCTATTTTGATTATAATTCCAATAATAGAATTATTTCCAATTTATTTAAGATAATATTAACCATAAATAAATAAGGAAACAAATATTAACCAAAACAGAATTCCTTCCAATTTTATTTAAGATACACTTACCTTCAATAAATAAGCAAATAAATAAATAAGTATGAACATAAATATATTTATATGTTTATTTATTTATTCATTCAAAGAGAGTTTCACTGGGTGGATTAACCCAAGTTTGCTTTGGACCTGTTCTAAGTGTGCGATCTTATAGGTCACAAACGTTGGCAATAAAGCTAAAATTTAAAATTAAAAGCTATTTAATGCTCGATCCCTTTTAAGGATGGTAATCCCTTGGGCAGCTCCTCGGGAAACATATCCTCATATTCCTACAAAAGAGACATAAAAATATTAGGCGAAGAAAAGTCAAATTTATTAGTAACTAAATATGCCTCTTTGTACAAAAGTACAATCACTGGTATTTGAGAAAAATATGCTCTCTTGATATCACTCTCTTTTGTCATCCAACTCACTTATTTTTCTTTCTTTTTCCCCTTAATCTCTAATTTTGCATGTGCCTCTTATTTGTTTTGTGCATCTACTTTTAGCTCTCTTTTTTCCACTCTCTGCTCACACCTCTTACTTATTTTCTCACATCTCTCCTTTTATTGCGCATTCTTTTTTTCTCTCTCATGCACACGTTCTCTCTCTCATTATCATTTGATCTTCATAAAATTCTTTGGGTGATAAAGTGAAAGTACAATTTCTTTACCATTTATAACAAATGAATATTTGTTGGTTAAACCATCATGAAAGACTCTTCTATCAAATTGCCACGGTCCCCCTAAAAGAATATGATCGGCTTGTATAGGCTAACATCCTAAAGGACCTCATCAACATATTTACCTAAAGAAAATATAACAAGTACTTGTTTAGTAACCCTAATTTCTCCACAGTCATTCAACTATTGTAAATGGTATGGTTTACGATGTTTCAAAGCTGGTAAATTGAGCTTTTTAACTAATAAAGTACTAGCTGCATTTATGCAACTACCGATTGTCAATAATCAAAATAATATACCTTGCCATTAACTTGACATCTTATATGGAAAATGTTATCACGTTGTTCAATTTCTTCTACCTTTGTTTGTGTACTCAATGTACGCCTTGCAACTAGGTAATCTTTATAGTTAACCTCCTTAAGGTCTTCTTCAACATCATTTGCATCTTCAAATGGGGGTATCATCCTCTTCAATATCATATTCCCCATTAACAATGATCATTGCTCTTTTGTTTGGATAATCTCATTGCATATGTCCTCTCCCTTATATTTAAAGCATTCAATGGAACTAGTTTTGAGCTTGGGTGCTTCAGCTTTCTTTGAACTCCCTCCTTTCTTGCCTCCTTTGTTATATTGAGGCTTAGAAGTTCTTTTATCATCCTCTTTCCACTTTTGTTTCGAATTGGATGTTGTTATGGTCACATAAGACTTAGAAGTTCTACCATTTATCTGTTGCTCCATTTTGAGTGCTATATGGTACATATCTTCTAACTCCACATATAGATGTAAATCCACAACATTAGTAAATTCCTTGTTCAACCCATTCTTCAACACTTTTTTAAACTTGCCTAAGGCCTTGAAGTCGATTGTGCAAATCTCTATAGTAATGATTTGGCATAAATTAATTTTGCATGATGGCCTTCATTTCTTGCCATTTAGAGATAGATTCTTTGCCACAAAGCCTTCTTAACACGACTAACTGATCCTACCACACTAGTGCATAGTCTACAAACTTAACGGTGGCAAGCTTAACTTTCTTTTCCTAGGAATAATTATCATAATCAAAGATAAAGTCCTTTTTTTCTTCCCATGGTAAATATGCTTCAGGGTTACTCCTACTATAAAAGATAGGTATCTTCATTTTTACACTCCTAAGATTGTTATTTTGCCTTCCATACATCTGCATGCTTTCATTAATAGACTCATTATCTCCATAAATCCATCTTCCTCTTTGAACTTCTTTGGGTGCAGTTTGATTGGTATTATTTGTGGCATCAGCAGTTTGACTTTACTCCATCCTCCCTATCCACTCTTAGACCTCTTGATGGCCAGTCAATAATTATGCCATCTATTCTTGCATTGCCCTCATGAAGAGCTTCCATTCGAGATCTTTGTCTACTCCATTTGAGTCTACCTCTAAAGAAATGAAAGAACCTCATAAGTAACACTCCCTCATGTATTTACACTTAAAGGATGTCACTCAATACTCATGTTTCACTCAATTAGGCTTTTACCCTCTAATGCACTCACCACTTGCCTTTTACCTCTTTAATTCCTCTCTTATCATTCTTTTGGAACTCAAGTTATAATTATCAAATTAATCTCAATAAAACTTAAACAAAGTTAAATTAAACTTAAATTAATTATAGGAATCAATGACAAACAAACAAATATAATAATCAAACAAAATGAGAATAAGAAAATTTAGAATAAGTGTTTAAACTAGCCTAAACGCAACTTAAAAATAATTTAGAATTGAAATAGGCAAAGCACTTGAATTTAGATAACCTAAAACACTTATTTTTATTTTTTTATGGAATTTCAATTTTTTTAAATTCAAAACTTTTTTTTTAATAATGATGCTACACAAATGCAAAATAATCAAATATGAATGTGAATGATAGTAGAGAGATCTAATGAAACTCAAAGGAATCATAAGGAATAAATTTGATAATAAAACAACAAAAAAGGAAAGAATGAAACAAGACTCAAATAATTCTGGAATTTTTTTTTATGATTGAATGAAAACAGCAAAAGAAAATAAGGATACATACTTGATTATTGAGCCAAAGCTCTGATACCAAATAATACGAACATGGTTAACTTGTACACCAAACTTGTATTCAATCTTAATGTCTTTGCTAAGTATCATTCAATAAATCAAGCGATGAAACTCTGACTCTCAATATGACCCTTAAATAACTCGTACTTAAGAACCTTTTTTACAAAGAATTAAAAGTCGTTCAATGAAAACTTAATACTGAATTAAGCCAATTTTAAGTTTAAAAATTAAACTAAAGTTGAAAGTACCAAACCTTTACTTGATAATTTCATAGAGTTCTTTTAAGAACCAAAGAAATGACTCTAACCTCTAAAGAATTGATATTAATCAAAGAAAATTCAACCACATTCAATTTACAGCCTTAAAATGGCTATTTATAATGTAAACCTAATTAGAAACAAAGTTAGAATGAAATAAACTTCCTAAACAACAAAAGAAAACCCTAATAAAACACGCATTTTGATTTTTCTTTGCACATGGCTGTGTCAAATAGATGTGCAGTCGTGCAACACTCAATACATATTGATTGATTACTCTCAACCATGGCTGTGTGGCCAAAACACCAATTAGGCATGGTCGTGTCTCCAAGTTACATAGTCGTGCACCATGCTTGAACTTGAATTAAATGAACAAAATGAAGCTCCTTCTCATCTTGAACCTTGGTCTCATTTATCTCATGCCACATGGACTTCATGAAGACTTGCAAAGCATTTTTAAAGCTCTTAGTTCTAGCCCTTATAAATGGTTTATTGTACTTGAGTGAATCATCTTGTTTAGTGCCTGATTGGTTTGCAACAATGGTAGTCTTCAAGATTAAGATGGAGATTGTGAGGGTTTTGTGCCATTAAACAATTGAGGCTTCTCTTTTTCTCACGATCACGAGTGAATTAGGACAACTCTCCTTACGATTAGAAAAAGATTGTAAGGATTTCTGGATCTTTAGAAACTTGAAGTTTCTTATTTCTTGAGTCTCATAAGGATGCTTATGATCATGATGCTACTCGAGAGCATCCTTGCAAAGGCATTTTGGCTTGGTTTTCAAGTCCATAATTTGACCAATTAAGCAATATTTCAATCTTAACATATAATCATACTTAAATACGCAAATTAGTAGTTTAAAATTAGTTGTTAAAGTCAAAATCAAGAACTATTTGAGATTGATCATGCAAATTATCCGACATATTATTTGTCCATGAAAACAATTTTTAGGGGAATGAAAATAGTTGTTGATTTGTACCATTCAGAATTCGTATTCCTTCATTGTTTTGATATTATTATTTTTAAAAAAAATTGCACCTAATATTTAATTCATGCTCATTGAATCAACATGCTATTTAACTTATCAAAATACCAAAAATATTACTTGTTTTTTTTATTGTTGGTGAATGATTATATTTCAAAGCTCCAAGAATTGATTATGAGATATTGATATTGCTTTTTTAGTTCTTGACTTAAGTTTACATCTTCAAATTTAGGACTACAGTTAATCAATATATATTAATTTTAGACCATATATTATTTTAGGATATACATACGTATATATATATATATGAGAACCTCAACTATAATGCTTAAAATAGGAAAAATAATTATATGATAAGCTAGACAAAAGTACTTTGAAATAAATTGGAAAAAAATCCTATAAAGTATGAGAAAGTGTTTGAGTGGGATTTGAAGAATGATGCAATTATTTAAAATTAAAATATAGGAAAATAATTATAAATTAGTTAGACAAAAGTATTTTAAAATAAATTGGAAAAAAATCCTATAAAGTATGAGAAAGTGTTTGAGTGGGATTTGAAGAATGATGCAATTATTTAAAATTAAAGTCTTTTGCTAATTGGAAAACACAATTTTTTTTTTAATGAAGAAAACAACATAAAACTTTTTTAATTCAAGTCTTCAAATTTTTTTAAAAATTTACAAAACTTATACAACTATATTCTTAAGAAAATTTTGAAAAACTATCGAATATGAACAATAAACTCTGGTTTTTATTTTCAATATAAAAGTTTCCTAGAAGACAAATATAGATTTTTCCATACGTAAAAGTCTTGATTCAACAATATATATGAGGATTATATACACATCACTTAACCAATATAGATTAGAATATTATGAGACTACATATCCATATTAGGGTAAACTATAAAAAATTCACTACCTTTGCGCTTTTTGTAATTTCAACATATCTTTTTTTTTAGCAATGTCATTCACCACCTTTCTAATTTTTGCAATTCTAAGCATCAAAAAATTTGAACTTGAAATTAAACTGACATATCAATTGGAATTGTCTTTAGTTTTTTTCATGGAACCCATATATGATCTAATATACAAAAATAGTACGTTTTATGAGATCCTAAAATTTTAAAATGTATAATTTTAAATGACTCAATTCCCAAAATAAATGAATAAATAAAACTATTTAAAATTGTGTTTTGAAATCTTAGCATGCATCATTTTGTCCATTAGACTTTAAATGGATCTTATTTAAAAAATTAAAGATAACTTTGACCGTTATACCTATCAATTTTTGTCTGAATGTTTATCGGTGCTTAGGATTGCAAAAATTAGAAATGTGGTAAATGACATTGCTAAAAAATATATATTAAAATTGCAAAAAATACTAAAGGTGATGAATTTTTTTGTAGTTTACCCATCCATATTATCAATCATAAAAGCTAAGCCAATCGACAAATTAAGAAAAGAAGTTTTAAAATTATGATACTTTTTAAAAAAAAAAAACAAATATCGAATATGTGTATATTTAACTTTAAACAAATAGGAGAAATACATCAAATAAATATCAGTACTGCTCAATTAACTGCAATCTACGTAATATTATGAATGCCTTAAAGAAGTGTTGGTTGCAAAGATTTGTCAAACATTTAATACTTCTTGCTCAGATTCTGACTTTTGTGTATAAATATTCAATACTTTTATATTAAAAGAAGAAGAAAAAATGTTGCAATAAATCTGCAAGAAAAGCTTGTAGATTGCATTTTTCTTCAATATAAAATTGTGATAACTTAAAAAGTAAAACTCAATATCTAAAGATCAAAGATCTTACGTCAAATTGAAGTGCAAAAAAGTGTTGGAAAACAAATTAGTGGTTAGTTAATTAGAACAGAAGCATCTATTTAAAAAAGGACAAGAATGTCTTCAAAAAAATAGTGATTATCTAATTAAAAAAAGTCTCTTAAATTTGTTCAATTTCTCATAGCAATAACTGAAGAGTAAACAAGAAAATGATATTCACAGGAAAATGTTGAAAGCAAATATTGTGAGGTATCAAAAACTAGATAAATACTCTTTCTACTTCAGCTTTTATATAGATATCAACATGCAAACGCAAATATATGAAGTTAAAAAATAGAAATTACTCCATTAAGAAAATGATAAATTTGTGTGAGTACATATTGAATTAATTAGAATGCAAGTCTTAGAATATGAAAAGAAAAAGGAAAAAAAATGCTCCATTAAATTATAAGTTTGAGTTCAATAATAGTGTCATAGTAATACATTATTTCTCATAAAAATATTAAGATACACTATTCTGATAATACAAAAGTACTTTAAAAGCAAATATTAATTTAAATTTTATCAAAAGAAAAATTTCATCATTTAACGCTAAAAAGAAAAAGGGAAAAAATGCCTAAATGGTATTTAAATGTTTTTAATTTTGCTTTTTTAGTATTTTTAAAAACTTTTCCACAATTAAATATTTGAAAAATAAAAAAATTTCTAAAATCGTACCTCTAAGAACTTTTACAAATTAAAATACTTATACGTCTAGTTTTGACCATTAAATTGACTTAAATATCCTCTTGTTATATTGTATCATATTTAATTGTGGTGTTTAAGCCACAATTTTTTATTTATTTATCTAGTTTTGACCATTAAAATTTAACTATTATTGTTAAAAATATAATCAAATAAATAATAATTTTTAATTTTTAAAATTTTGTTAAATACGCAAAAATAAAATTTCACTTAACTAAAATAAAATTATTAGAATTAAAAATATAAAATAGTTTTTAAAATTTTATTCGATGAGTGAAAAAAAATTTTAATAAAATTAAACAAAAAATAAAAATTTAACCATTGCATTATTTATCTTTTCAAGTTTTGTTTAATAAGTTAAAAAAACAGTTTTTATTCTTAATAATTTTTTTTAAAAGTAATAATGAGGGTTAAAAAAAAGAAAAAAATATAATATAATATAAAATGGTGGTGTTTAAGCCAATTTAATAATTAAAACTTATCATATAAGCATTGTAATTTGTAAAACCTACTAAGAATCTAGTTTTAGAATTTTTGTTTACTAATTCAAATACTTAATTATTAAATAATAGTTCCAACATAAAAATAGTAAAAATTAAAAACTTCAAAAATTATATATACAATACAAAGAAATATATAAAAGCTTATTAGACTTATTAAAGAAAATTTGTAACACCCCTCCCCAACCATACCCTATTTGGAGACCATCATAATTCACCTCGTTGTTGAAGGCACTAGTAGAGAGGAACATTACCTAAACACTAATCCAAAGGCAACCTAAACTAAACATGTTATCGAGGTATTGTCTCATATAAAGATGACAAAATGCTTTAGTTATGATAATAACATCTTAAGGTACAACTCCAAATATAGATAATGGATGGTAAGAGAGTTATCAATCTCAAATATAATATAGGCATAACTATATGTACATAAGTGTACTACATCATCCATAATAATACTACAAGAGTACAAGTTACTATATAAATGTAAGCAAAATATACATACTGTAATGCCCAAGCAACCCTCTCGTAGTACCTAATCCAAGTCCAAATGTGCATCCCTAATCCTGCACATCTCTAGCCTAGGGCACACCATCAGTCACCATCTCAAAATAAAAAAAATAAAAAATAAAAGCAAAAAACAAAAATTTGATGTGATCCTTCGCAACACTCACAACTAAGTTAAAATGACCTACACATCTATAGGTGTCTCATAAAAGATTTGGACCATGGTACAAATGTTATCTAAATACTCATTTCTCAAAAAGGAAATGCACACAGAAGCTCATATGGGCTCGATAGCTACTCTAAAGGTTGATAATGTAATCAATGTATTGTATATTGATCACTATTCAATAAGAGCTTTACAAGATATTTATAAAGTACATGCAAGTAGTTGATAGCTCTTAGGAGTTAGCAGAATATGATAATCCTAAGCTAACTAAAACTCTACCAGAATTATCTCTAACACCTACCCGCAAATTAAGCTAGCTTAGCAAAAACAATCAACTTGTCACGTATGAAATGAAAACGCATTTTTGATAATGGCTTGGTTAGAACATCAGCCAACTAATTGTGTGTAGAAATATAGCAAAACTGGAGAGCCTTATTAAAGACTTTGTCACAAACGAAGTGAAAATCAATTTCCAAATTCTTGGACCAATAGTGAAAAATAGGTGTAGAAGTGAGGTATGTGGCACTTAAATTATCATACCATACAGTTGAAATCTTTGAAGAACTGATAACCAACTCTTTAATAAGAGATTGCGCATAATGCACCTCAGTAACTACTGAAGCAATTACCCAATATTCAACCTCAGTCGAAGACTAAGCAATTGTGCATTGCTTTTGAGAACTCCATGAAATAATATTGCTGCTAACATAAACAAAATAATCGATTGTGGACTTCGGGTCATCAAGGCTCCCTCCCTAAACTGAATCATTATAAGCATAAATATGCAAGCTTGAAGAAGACTGAATGAAGAGACAATAATGAATTATGTGCACAAGATAGCGCAAGATGCGCTTAATAATAATCCAATGGTCTTGCATTAGCTTGTGCATAAAATGGAACACTTTGTTAACAGCAAAATAAATGTCCATCTTAGTGAAGGATGTACAAGTATTGAATTGTCAAATAATTCTCTAAAACTGGTTAGCTGCTTAGGGTAGATAGGAGTAGAAATGCCATTGGCAGTGGACATGTGTAATTTATCTAGTAAATCCCAAATATATTTCTGTTGAGTGAGCAAAAGACCATTATTGCACCATTAAGCTTCCACCCCAAAAAATAACTAAGGCGACCCAAATCCTTTAAAGGAAATTATTACTGCAACAAAGAAATAACATGGGAAACAAAATTTTCATCATTGGTTGTGAGTAATATGTCATCAATATAGATAAGACAGTAACATCAAATAGCTCAAAAGCTATAATAGTAGAGTGAAGTGTCAATTTTGGAATTAGAAGCCAAAAGATTGAAGTGCGGTAATGAGACACTTGAACAATTGTCTCGGAGCCTGTTTAAGGCCATAAATGGATTTCTTTAACTTGCGTACATAATCTGGAAACAAAGGATGAATAAAACCCTGAGGTTGTTCCATGAACACATCCTCGTCAAGCTTGCCATAAAGAAAAGCATTGCTAA
>CATIWM010006676.1:0-14600 GCA_949671775.1 Mallotus repandus | reverse complement strand
CATGTTATATATATATATATATATATATATATATATATATATATATATATATTTGAATTATATAAAATAAATCAGAAACATCACAAATTCTTTTATAAAATTATAAATCGTACTAATTTATTTTTAGATCTAAAAAGACTGGTCAGTTTCCGTATAAATTAAATTATTTATATTCTGTAAAATTATTATTTCAAATAAAATTATTTATATTCACATTTAATGAGAATAATAAATGCTTTTTTTATCATTTTCTTAATATTTCATTTTCAAAAACCCCACAATGTGAACTCATCATTTTTTTTTTTTTTTTTGAGAATAGTGAACTCATCATCTTCATTTAAACAAATACAAAAACTCTGAATTATCCTTTTTTTTTTCCAAAGTCTACTCTAAATAATATGTCAATAAATGGAAACAAAAGATAAGTAGTTATGGTAGGTCGAAAACATCATCTTCATTCTTCACTTACTCAACGACAAGAGACTTGAAGTTCTTTTGTTTTGCGTCATTAATGGTCGACTTTCTTTTACACCCCAATAATTACATTTTACTTTAATTTTATTTATAATTTAACGGACTTAATTACTCTTAATTCAATATAATTATATTATATTATTTAATTAAAAAAAAAAAGTATACATTTTCACAATGAACAACATTAATTAACTTGAAAATTATTTAGTTATTTATACGTGAAAATTTAATAACTTGAATATAAATAATTCACTTTAATTATTTATAATTTTATAATTTTGTTTTTTGAACTGGAATTCAGCTTTCATTAACACAAATCATAGCTCCAATACATCACTTAAAAAACTGGAGGTTGAGAGTCGCCAGAACAGTAGTCTGCAACACCAGCCCTGGCGAAGCAGTGGGCAGTTTGATTCCCAGAGCGCTTAATAAACATCACATGTGCTGTTTGAAATCTATAAAGCAAATTCACAGGGTCAATTGTCATCAAACCAGTCTCAGTTGCATCACGAACTGGATTGTTTATAGTTATGCATTATTTATTTTAATTTTTTAATTGTATTAATATTTTAAGCATTTATACATGGTTAAAAAAAATTTTGATGATAAGTTTAGTTTTAATTTTTTATTAAATTTTTTAAATAAATAAATATATTGAAAACTTTATGTAAAATAAAATAATTAAAAATTATTTTACAAATATTAATTAACTTAATAAAAATAAAATACTAATTTAATAAAAAATAGATTTTAAATAGAAGGTTTAGCTATAATATAAATATTAAAATGGAGTGCAATTATAAATAGAGAGAGTATAAAAATTCATATTCAAAGTTAAAAAAATATTACAATAAAAGTGCGTTTGGATTAAGGTTAAAGGGGAACAAATGTTATTTCTGTAATGTATTAACTCCATTTAATTATGTTTGGCAAATTTTAAAACATATATTAAGATTAACAGTTAATCCCTTAACTATTAACCTCATTGATTTTTGTTAACCTAATTGGGAATAAGGTAAAAACTTGTAAAAAATTATTTTATAAATTTTTTTTTATCATTTTATGATTATTTATAAATTATTTTTCTTATTAGTTTTTTCTACATTAATAAAACATAAATCAAATCTATAAAAAATATATATAAATCAATTTATTTCTCTTTTATTTCTTTTTTTTTATGTGTAGGAATGAATAAATATATATTATGTAACTTCTTCTTCATGGAATTTTTAATAATATTTTAATTATTTAATTATTTAATAATTAATTTTATTGTTTATAATAATTTAATAATTTATTTATATTATTTTAAATATTTCATATATAGTAGCATTTTTTTAAAAGAATCAATTATTTCATACTCTTTTTTTTTGTTCATCATTGATTACATGCCATCTTTTAAGAAAATAATTTACTAATTTTTTGATAATATCTTATTTTCTATATATTTTTATTTTAATATTAACTATTTATATATTATTAAAAATATGTCAAAAAATAAATCTTACTTTCAATAACCTACTCTAAGATATTGTAAAATAAAATAAATAATGTACCCTAAATATTATCTGTAAATTAGATCTATTTGGTGGCAGAAACAAAAATATTATCCATTACGAGTATTAATTATATAATTTCATAGACTTTGATTATTCAAAACACAGAAAGAATTCTTGCTCAAAAATAAAAAATTAAAGAATTTTTTTGGACTTTTGTTTTCACTTACAAAATGATGCAAGGAATTTCTTTATTTTCACACCTCAACACGATGCATGATGGTAACGTGCATGGATGGAATGGAATGGCATGGCATGGGACATATTATCTTATCCATAAATGGACAATCGAATGAGACACCATCGAATGAGACACCGTCGAATGAGATTTGTTCTCTTTCACTTACACCCAACACGATGCATGATGGTAACGTGCATGGATGGGATGGCATGGACCATCGAATCAGACACAATCGAAGGAGACAACGTGATATTTGTTCTCCTTTTGTTGTCACTTACAAAATGATGCACCCACACGATGATGCACCTTTTCTTTATTTTCACACCTAACACGATGCATGATGATCACGTGCATGAATGGGATGGGATGGCACGGGACAAATTATCTTATCTGATAAATGGATAATGTAAAATTAGAGGTGAACACGGTTTCAAAAAATGATATTCAAATATCAAAGATTTAAAAATTATGATTCCAAAATTGCTCCAAATTTTTGGTTCGATTCAATTTAAAAATTTTTAATTTTTAATTTAATTCAGTTTGGAAATTGGTTTTTCTCCGAATTATCAGTTCTTCTCTAATTTAAAAAATGAATAAAAATATAATTCAAATTAAATTGTTAAACCATTTCATAATTTTATCATAAAATTAAATTATTTTTTTAGTTTTATTTATCATTATTGTTTAATATAAAATTTTTATTAAAATTTTTTACAATACATTCTAATATACTATACAATTATTATATATTTTTATAAAAATTTATATAAATAATATATATCATAAAATAACAATAACAACACCATAACTATTAAAAAAGTATAGTATATTACAATTTTATTAGTGAAGGTGAATTTAACTTTTTTAACATAAATTATATTATAATATTCTAAAATGTCATTTACTAATTTAATATTTATTTTTTGTGGTTTAAAATAATTTAATTGATGCATAATTTTTTTTTATTTCAAATAATTAAAATACCATTATTTTAGATTACATGTTAAATTAGTCATTCCAATATTAATAAATAGAATATAATTACTATAAAAATCTTTAAAATATATATGTATATATAACTCTAATTATATTAAATTATCGGTTCTAGTTTTGGTTTAATGATTCGGTACAATTTGGAGCGGTTCGGATGGATTTCATTTCGGAGAATTCAAATTCTTTGGACCTATCCCAATAAAAACTTTTGAAATAATTCAGTTTAATTTTTCAGGACAATTCGAGTTCTTCAAGACTCATGTTCAACCCTATGTAAAATTATCTTTAGATGTTTATGCAAAGATCACTTGGAATTATATTGTTTATGCAATAAACAAAAAATAGATCAAAGACTTAAAATGAAACAAAACAAAGAACAAACTTAAATAATGCTTTTGATAAATTGGTAAGTGAGAGGGTAAGATTTTTTTGGACAATTATCACTTGTTAGTATTTTATAGAGTCATAACTGTTAGTATATTAGTATTTTTTTTTTTTTAATTAGAGGAAGGGAAAATTATGAAATTTTAATCCATATGGATGACACCATTTTGATAGGTGCTTGCCACCCATACCAAGAGGGTGAGTTAAGCATAAATAATTTGTTGTTCTTAAATATCAAACATTGAAAAGTCTAAACCAAATTAATGATGGACGGTGACATGAATTTTGCAAGAAAGTCATTTTTTAAAATTTTGGTCAAGAACAAAGAAAAATTATTGATTGGGGAATCTGATGTTCATATTCAATTATTTTATCATAAATTCAAATCTCTATATGTTTTTTTTAACATAAATACAGTCAGTCTAACAAGAGAAAAGGACAAGTTTCCATCTAGTAATTTTTATATAATCCTAAAAATTGTTTACCTTAATTTTAAGAAAAAATTCATTAAATTACGATATAATTATATTACATCATACAAATTTTTTTTTGAACTCACAAAAATATTGATTGTATTTTAAGCTATTATGCCATATTATATCCGCAAGAATTTCTTTTAAAATTAAGAAAAATATAGGATTTCAGTGTTCCAAATAATTGAAAGTTCTGAACTGTATAAGAAATATATATAATCACAAATAACATTTTACGTTCCTTTGGGAAATGGAAACTCATTGCCTATGTTCCCATGAAATCTTAACCAATTTGTTTTTGGCTATATTATATATATATTGGTTTTTCTCCCTCACTTATCCAAGACATACCATAACATCATAAGGTTCATTAACTCAATATTTTATTGCATACTAATTAGGGCTGTTGAGATCTGACAAATTTATTACATACTAATTAGTTCATCAACTTTAAACGTTGAAAAATTATTCGTACGTAAAATTGAAAAATTAAGGATTTGCAAATTCTATATTATTAATTAAATGTAATATTAAATCACAATAAATTTAAGATCTAAACATATGGTAATAGTCTATACAATCAAATAAAAAAATTTAGAGTCTGTGAGATTTTTGTCCGTTTCATAAATAATTTGTTGCAGAATTAGATTTCTGTGCCTTTCATAAGGATAAGATCTGTACAATCAAATGAAAATATTGCTGAAGTGGTAAGTGGGTGGGCAAGTTCAACATAAATAATTTGTCATTATTAATTAGTTGATATACATTAATGAAAAGTCTGGAGGAAATTAATGATGGTCACATGAAACTTGCAAGAAACTAATTTTTTATTTTGGTCAAGCCAAAAAAAAAAAAAAATTATTGATTTTGTATGATGTAATACAGTATACAACATGTTTCCATCTAGTAATTTTTGTTTGTTACAAAAATTAGTACATTGAAGTTTTATAGTAATCCTATTATATCTGCAAGAATTTCTTTTAAAATCAAGAAAAAGTAAATGTTAGGTTTACAAAATTAAAATACATAATAAGAATTTTTGTGTTCGATATTGAATATTGCAAACTATAATAATAATAATAATACATATGAATGGGAGAACATACAAACTTACAAAAATATTTTTCATTGTTTATTATATAAAAGTTGAATAATTCAGAAATTATCAATTAAAATTAAATTTATCAAAATTGCTAATAATTTCAACTGGATAAATTAATAAATTATTTAACTTTTATATAATAATAATAATAATAATAATAACAACGTCAAAATATATATATATATATATATATATATATGTGTGTGTGTGTTCCCATGAAGTCTCAACCAATTCAGTCTTATTCCTATAAATGTGGTCCGTGAAGTCTCAACCAGTTCAGTCTTATTCCTATAAATGTGGTCCTTGAAGTCTCAACCAATTCAGTCTTAAATGCGGGTGGGGTTGGTGAGGTATTAAAAAATAATAATTAAAAAATAAATATTTTTTAGTCGAGTCACAGTCACAGGCTTCTTTATCCTTATCTGTTTCGTTTTTGTTTTGTTTTGTTTTGTTTGTTGGTTTTTTGTTGTTTTTGTTTTTATTTTATTTTTTCCTTTTCTCGCTCACTTGTATCCACAGAAACACCATAATGTCCCAAGACTGATCATTAGATATTATCTTTGAACACCATCAACTTAATATTCTATTGCATACTGGTTTGGGTTGTTGATATCTGACTTGTAGATTACATACATCATTTAAATTCATCTTAATAAATTAATTTAGCTAATTTAAGCAGCTGAGCAATACATGAAATTTGAAAACAGTAAAAAATTTCAGATAAATAGGTTATATATTATTATTGAAGATTTTTGCCTGCACAAGGTATATTACACTTAAGGATAGAATTTGTGATACATTAATTAAATGATTTACACTTGGCTAATGAAAAAGAAATACGTGTCTCTTTATTATAAATCTTGTCATTGGGTGTAATACACACAAGAATTTTTCTATTATTATTATTATTTATTGGTTGTAGTGGAGAACATGTTATATATATAACAAGAAAAAAATTCATACCATATCCACTTGTAAATAAGGTATTTATCCATGTATCCATGAAGTCTTTTTATTTTACCATTAATGAAAAATATAAGTAATTTATTAAAAAAAATATTATTGAAATAAATTAATTAAAAATAAAAAAATTGTGCAGTTTCCAAATCTAAATTTTATAGACCTCCATCGAATAAGTATTTTTGGATAGAAGTATTCTCTAAAAAATAACTATAATGAGAGATGGAGAGAAAGATGGGACTTGAATAATGCTTGGCTATTAGATCAAAATTGTGCCGGCAAATAATTTAGGTTATGTTTTATTTTAACAATTTTTTTTAGTTGATTTAAGCAAAAAAATAAAGGAGTTTTGGTTGATAATCTATCTTGTATTATAAACACATTAATGCAGATGGGAGTTAGATATACTTCTCATACATTGTTCAAATCAACAGCACATTTTAAAAACAAACACCATGAATAATTAAGTTAAAAAATAAAAATTATTTATAGTAAAAATTAAACATTACATGTGATAGAAATTTAATAAATTCTACTATTAATTTTAAATTATCAGATTATTATTTTTTTTGCCAACACAAATGAGATACAGAGGGAAATAGTGTTCGATTATGAGTTTTCGCAAAAGATGCAAGAAAAGTATTTCAGTCAGTAATTATCTGAAACTTAAGAGATGACGCGTGTAGAATAAATCTTATTGGTTCTAAAAAGATCATGAGTTCCTGCAATCTTCACGAGGGCTTTAATCATACGCCCAAAGTAATGCAGAAACTTGTTGAAACTTGTAAATTATTGTTAATTAATAATATTGTGAATATATATTTAAAATTAATTATTAGCAATAAAAAAATAATAATAGATGTGTAAATTTTTGTAAAAAAATGTCAAGCCAATAATACATATCTACTTGTAAAGGACGCATTTGTCTGTGTCCCCATAAATTCTTTTTTTGGACATAAATGTCCCCATTAATTTGTTATTGTTATATTATTCAACCAATTCCTTTCAAACAAAATTATTTGTGGCCCCACTGACAACAGTACAATAATGAATATTGTATTATTGTCGCACTGTCATTTTATCTATTAAGGCTTTATTGACTTTATTGATAAAAAAAATCAATCAATATTTCTTATTTTTAAAAATAATAGCAGAAATTTCTTTAAAAAAAAAAGAAAAATTCATTAATAGATTTTTGAATTTATATGATTTATTTTATTAAATTTTTATATATTTATTTGATACAATATTAAATTTATTTTTAACAAAAAAAGAGAAAGTAAAATTGATATTTAAGGGTTCGATGTTGTATCAAATAAATATTTAAGAGTTTAATGTTGTATTAAATAAATGTTTAAGGATTTAATGTGTATCAAATAAATATTTAAGGATCTTTTAAAACACAATAAATGTATAAGGGCTCAATAAAATAAATCATAAAAATTTAAGAGCCACATAATGAATTTTTCTCAAAAAAAAATATATATTAGAAAACATTTCATACATCACTCATTCTAGGGAAAAAAAAGAAAGGAAATTGAATTTAGTCTAAACAAATTAAAAAAAATTATTATATACAATCGAAAAAATTATTTTGATGGCACTAAATTTCACATAATAATATTACATAATGAAAAACATTTTTCAAATTCCCATTTAATAAAATTTTTTAAATTTGGACCACATGTAAAATACAAATATAATTTAAAAATATTATATATATTTTTTTAAATAAGGGCAATAAATGTTTTTAAATTTCTGAATTATAACAATTTTTTTAATTGAGTCCCTATCATTTTATTATATTGCATTGAGTTCCTATGCTATTATTTATGTATACATTAAACCCCTATATTATTATTTATGTATACATTGAACCTCTATAATATTATTTATATAATACATTGAGTCTCAAAAATTTTTATACATTTCTATGAAATTTGTCAAATTAAAACTCAATAGCTACATAAATAATAGTATTGGAGCTCAATACAACAATAAAATGATATAGACTCAATAGAAAAAATCGCTATAATTTAGGAGTTTAAAAGTGGATTTTACGTTTAAATAAGTAGTGTTTGTTAGTTCAATGCCCATCTTAGGCATATGGGCAAATTAAATTTTTTATTAAAAATGTAATTTTTAATAAAATAATTTAGTATCCAAAGGTCGATAGACCCTTCTAAGTATTAATACGTCAAGGTTTATATACTTGTCTTTCCAAATTTTTTCTTAAAAAATAAATTTATTTTACATGTGATGTCAGTAGCGAAGATGGGTCGATTAAATGCTTGTAGGTGGTGAGTTTAACTTCCCATTGCCAGCAGGTAATAAATTTAATACTCATTTCATGAAAAATAAGCCATAAATGCATAAACAGTGTTTTTTTTTTTCGTTTTTACTATTTTTGTATTTAATTTTTTTTATAATTAGATGAGTGAACTTATTAAAAATTTTTAAAATAATAATTTTAACAGATTTTATAGGTTGAAAAGCTGTATTTCTTATTTTAAATAGTAAATTTATTTAAATATTTTTTTTATATTAAACTATATTTTCTTTATTATTCTAATTATTTTTTTCAAATTATTAGAAATGAAAAAATATTTTTTATTTATCATTGAAAAATATTTTTATTTTATTAATTGTAGTGGTTGAATTTAATTTTTTTTTATTCAGAAGTTTAGTCAAATAAATTTTTTATTCATCAAAAAATTATTTTATTTTTTTTATTTAATTATAATAAATAAACTTTCACTTGTACTTTTATTTTTGATAAATTGTATTTTTTTTCACTCTTTTATGTAATTTTAAAAATAATTAAGTTTAGTATTGTTATTTTATTTTTATTTTTCAATAATAATCGTTTAATTATTTTATTTTAATACTATTCAATATATTTTTCTTTCAAATTGAATATATATAAGTGAATAAATAAATTTTTTAAATTAAAAACTAAAAAAAGGAATTTAATATATAAAAAAAGTATTTAAGTCAATTTACTGCTTAAAATAAGACACACAAACACTTTAACCTATAAAATCTGCCATAAACACCATTTTAGAAATTTTTTACAAATTCAATAAAAAAAATTGTCCAAACACTAAAATAGTATAAAAGAAAAAATTTAAATACCATTTATATATTTATCCTAAAAAGAAATCATAAATACTAATACTGCTAACATTATCCAGGCAGTTTGAAAAATCAACATTTAAAAAACAAAATTATTTTATATATAAAAAAAAAAATGTACACATCGATGTCCCTGTCGGTAGTCTGAATGGATGGATGCACTGGTCACTGACTCACTGAGCGTTTTTACACCATCTCCATTACTCCATCCCAATTTGCACAATTGATCTAAAATATATATAGTATAGCTCAGGACTCGAGTGTTTCCGGACTTAACACACACACACACCTGCAGGCACCAATAATATACATGGCAGATAAGAGAGGTAGCATTGCCTTTTTCGCAACCTACAGGCCACCAGTGCCGCTCGACATTTTCTCGTGTCCGGTTCCCCCCACCTCGAGGCAAGATGAGCTTCACCTGACCGACGGACTGTCCTACAATTACGACTGCCAACTCATTCCTCCCGCGGCTCTCAAGACAATTCTCAAGCGTCCCAAATTGGCTGATTCCGGAGCCAAAGATACCGATGTTGATTCGGGTCGTGTCACTGGCATGGTTTTCGTCTCCGAACGAGAAAAGAATCTGGAGACGCTTCACTTCTCTCTCCGCTTTAATGACAGCCCACCCCAAGTCAAAGTCTTCAATTTCGCTGATGTCTATGGCACTTTCAATGGTGTCCGCATGGAAGACAGTGGTTGCATTGGCGGCGGCTATAAGGTTGGTGCTCGTACTGTTGATCACTCTCTTGTCTATATCACCACCAAAGACGAGGTCCAAGATCGTCGTGCACCATGGACTGTCGTTTATAAAACCAATCTTAAGACCGGAAAAACAGACCGCCTCACCCCCAAAGGTTCCTTCGATATCAATCTATTTTTCTATATTTTTCTATATATATATATATATATATATATATATATATATTTATATATATACAACACACACACACACTTATCTACCCATGTATATAAGGCTTTTATATGACGATTGGAAATTTAATTTTGTCCTGGTTTTGCATCAACAGGCACAAGTGATTTAAGCCCCTCCGTGTCACCGTCAGGAAAGCAGGTTGCAGTGGCGTCGTTCCAGGGAAAGGGCTGGAATGGGGAGATTGAAGATCTAAAGACTGACATTTATGTGATGAACGTAGAGAAGCCTCCCTTGGGACGCAAGAGAGTTGTAGAAAATGGTGGATGGCCAACATGGGCAAGTGACAACATTATATTTTTCCATCGAAGGGTTACGAGTGAAAAGATAACTAATAAGAAGACTGGAAATTTTGAGGAGTTTTGGAGTGTGTTCCGAGCCAACATTAGCACCGGTGAGATCATCCGTGTGACCCCAGACGGAATTGCTGCGATGACCCCAGCAGCCATCAACGAGACCAAAGTGGCAGTGGCAACTATCCGTCAGAAATCAGAATTCAGCGATGTCCGCGTTGAGGCACAATATCGACACATTGAGATTTTTGATTCGACAGGAGAAGAACAACCTGTACAAATCACTCTAAAGACCAGACCAAAGGCTGATCATTTCAACCCCTTTGTGGTAGATGGTGGGAAACGCATAGGTTACCATCGTTGCAAAAGCGAACTTATCAAGGTCCGGACGAACCAATACAATTCCAATGAATTCTTTTGTTTTTATTAATATATAAGCAAGATGGGTAGTTTTATTAAAATTATTTTAATTTAGCTGTATGTTTAAGTTAAGATTGTTAATTGCGCAGAGTGGAGACCATATCGAAAGACATTTTCACAAGCTCGACTCCCCACATCAAGATGTAGGACTGTTTAGAGTGTCAGGTGTATTTCCAACATTTTCAAAAGACGGCTCCAAGCTTGCATTCGTTGACAACGAGTTCAAAGCTGTGTGGGTAGCCGATAGCCAAGGATTGCGCATTGTCTTCGAGGTATATATTTAACAAAAATAATATTGCTGCAGATGTTTCTGGTTATTATTCATGTTTCTACAATGTTTTTGGTTATTTGGTATAGTTTGGTTTGGTCTTGTCAATTCTGTGGGCTGATTAGTTCTGTTTTCTGGTTAGTGCTGCTACTTGTAAAGCAAGTGTTCTCATTTTGTTTTGGGTCTCATTGCTTATAGCTGATGGCTTGAGTTTTGATTGTATAGACGAAAGGTCCAGACAACATCTTCTCACCAGTTTGGAACCAAAATCCGGACAAGGATACACTGTATGTATGCATGGGACCTTCTTTTAATGCTGGCAAGCCACTGCAAATCTGCGCCATACCCAATGTGTCAAGCGGTGCACGGCAGCGTCGACAACTCACAAAAGGATCATTCAATAACGCTTTCCCATCCTCCAGTCCAGACGGTAATTAATTGTTCCTACACATTAATACAGCATCGATTAACTTATTACGCTTTTGTTTCGAGTGACAAGAGGCACTCAATTGTTATAGTTTCTAATGTTTGTACAAAATTGGGTTCAAAATTGGAACAGGCACGAAATTAGTTTTTCGATCGACAAGAAATGGAGGGGAAGAGAAACACAAGAATCTATACATAATGGAAAATGCACAAGATGGAGAGTATGGGGATGGTGAACTAACAAGGCTAACAGATGGACCTTGGACAGACACACATTGCCAATGGTCTCCAACTGGAGATTGGATCGTATTCTCGTCAACCCGCGATAAGCCTAAAACTGCAGACCCACTTGACAATGGTCTTGACCCAGGATACTTCGCGGTGTTTCTGGTGAAGGCAAGCGATCCAAAAGTTGTGGTAAGAGTGATAAAAAGCGGAGATGATATTGCTGGGCATGTCAACCATCCATTCTTCAGTCCGGATGGAAAGAGCATAGCTGTGACTGCAGATCTTGCTGCAGTGTCTGTTGAGCCAATTTCGTTACCTCTCTTCCTGCACTCTGTGAGGCCCTATGGAGATGTCTTCAGTGTCGATATTGACCCGGATGACATAAACAAGAACAGGGATGTGAAGAAGTTCCATCGCGTCACACATAGTAGATACGAGAATTCGACTCCTAGTTGGACCATGTTTTCAACTGAGAATCCAAATGCAACATGGAATCTGCTTTTAAAGGATTCCTACACTCCGGCATGCCCTTATGCATATCCTGATGGAGGTGAAAGTTGGCACATGACTGGCCACCTCTGCATCCCAAAACGATGTTGTTGATTGCTTTTGTTTTGTTTTGTGTTACCATCTACATGGCTATCTAGTTTTCATCCTGAATGCTTTTCTTTCATGTTCCAATAAATGAAGAAAGCCATGGTTATGAGAATTGCTCGTCGTTTCACTTTTCACTTCAAAATAAAGCTTATGAATTGCTTATGGATGTATGCGTTGTGCATTTTCATCCTACTCCAGTTAACTCGGCTGAAATTTCTTTAGAATGCCTCTTTTCACATCTCTAGTTGAAAATTTAACTCTACTCTATATTCTTCCCACAAATCGTACTTTATGAATAAACGATGCAAAATTCATTGGTAATATGCAATTAATCATCTGCACAGTTAAGTTTGTGTAAAAATTAATAGAAATGATATTTTTGTTTTAATTGAATTAACGTTTCAGAGAAAAGAATTGAATTCAATGTTGTTGGGGCATTTGGGTTTGTTTGTTTAGCAAGAGAATTGGGACCTGGGGGATAAAATAAATGAGATGGGTTGACATAAAAATAATTAAAAAAAAAAAACAGGGCATGTCTCTGCTTTAATGCTGTGTTTCTTGGTTGTTCAGTTGTTCCTGAAACCAAGAACTTGCAAGAAAGGTGCAACTTCGCTCTCCATAACTTTAGAAATTATAAGAAAGATTCAAGGATCAAAGTTTGGCAGCAGCCTAAAATCAAGAATTTATCAACTCCAGAAAAGAAACAAAAAGAAGAAGAAGAACTGAAGCTGATTTGTTGTTCTTCTAAAAATCCGGTAGCAGGTATTGTAACCAAAGCCTTAGCCAAAGCAAAGTTTGAAACATTGAGAAAACCACTTTCTGTTTCCAGCAAAAGTGTTAAGGCTACGACACTTTTGTAGTCACAGTAGAAAACATATTTTGTGCCTTTTGTTTTAGTTAAAATGTAATAAAAATGTATGTAAATATCTAGCAGAAAGTAAGGGAAAATGTTGTTCGAAAAAAAAAGTAAGGGAAAATAGCCAGATAATTCTGGAATGATATGCAAGTTGTGGTGGAGCTAAAAATTAGCTCATTATGAGGTAGCTAAACTGCAGTAGTTGGTGTAGCAGGAGAAATTTTTGGGTGAACCGGTTTGCTACCTAAGATCATGAACTCTCCACTAAAAACTTGACATGTAGCATAATTAGGTAATATTTATTGTACTTTTTAACTTCAAAAGTTAAACATCTAACCATGATTATAATTATTTTTTAACACATTTATAAACTTCTTTTTCTTTGAATTATGATTTTTAAAAAATCTCATATGTTATTATTTTTTTATTTAAAATTATGGGTTATTTAAATAAATATATAAAACAAACAAATAAATAAAAATCTCATATGCCTTAATTAGTGCTTGAGTGCAGAACTACATGAAGTTCCTGTGGCGTTCTGTTAAAAAGACAATATTGTAGATTTAGAACATGCAAATGCATATAACAAGAGTATAGTTTTCTTTATTTCAAAAAATAAAAAAAGAGTATAGTTTTTTCATTTGTAAGAAGGGCACATACATAGATACAAAGAAATGATATTGCTTTACCATGTACTGATTCAATATGATCACATATGCAATGCAGTCAAACCAGCAAAGACACATTTGTGATTCTAGTTTGGTTTTCTTGGTTTGAGAAGAAACATATATGAACAGTGTGTTAAAAATCATTATCAATATTTTAGTGGAGTCCACGTATTGAAAATAAAAAAAAATAAAGGGGTAAAAAGTATAGGTACTGAATTCGGTGCCTGTCAAAGTTAGAAAAATTTAAAAATTTGATTTATTTATTTTTTTTTGTCTATTTTTGCATGATAAAGCCTATATAAAGACCTTGGATGGCAAGCAGAGAAGATACAAGTGGTATTAAGTGAGGGGCAGAGAGAAAAACAAGCAAAGTGAGTTGTGTGTAAGGGTGTGAGTGGTATGCGTGAAAAATAATTGAGTGTGTGAGGTACTAGTGTGAGCAAGTGTCCAATAGTGAAAATATTTTTCTTGGTTTGGGTTGTAGTAATTTTTTTGTAATAGTAACTGTAGACGGCGGGGTTTAGCGTATGCCCAAGTTTATTGCAACTGTGACACTGTTTGAGCTCAGAATTCTAGGGAACACACTTATCACTGTCACAAAGACATGTATTAAGTGAGGGGCAGAGAAAAACAAGCAAAGTGAGTTGTGTGTAAG
>CATIWM010006669.1:0-15487 GCA_949671775.1 Mallotus repandus | reverse complement strand
ATATATATTATTGCTTGGGATATTTAATATTCGTGATGGATTCTTCAAGTAAGTTTTCCTTTACTGTAACTTTTATAATTATGCCATGATTTAATATTTTGGTTAATTTGATTGTTCTATTAGGATCATATATGTTAATTGTTTCCGCATTTAAGTCTAATTAACACCTTTATCTTATCTAGACTTGGCTCTTGTTAACGTTGATGGGTTCTTATGTTTTTCTTGCCTATGCGGAAAATTACTGAAATGCAGTTGGGATTTAGCTTGGTAACCTGTTAAGGTTCAGTTGTCAATTAAATGTCACCACCTTAAGAGGAGTACTGCACTCCAACGCTGACTGATTGAACCTGTAGAGTGGCCTTTGTGTCCAACTAGAAATTAAATGTAAGTGCCCGGTCACAGCTTCCGATCCGGTGGGATGGATTAATTTTGGATTATTATAACAACAAAATAAATGAACATGAAAGCTTTCCAAGGGGTAAAATTGAAAGAAAAAATAATAATTGGAAAAATTCAAAATTCTAGCGCAAGTATCATTTCATTGAGATAGTTTCTTTTGTAAACATGTTATCGCCATAATCACATGATAATTTTCAACCTAACTCTCCAAGAATCCTATAATTTTTTGAATCCCAAATCACCTAAATATTAATGAAACGTCTTAATTAAAGTTGTCCTTTTCCTTTTTAAATTAAGTAAAAATAACTCTTTACCTTATATTACCCTGAAGAACGATGACAATTGGACCACTTACTTGTTATTCAAAAACAACACATAATTTGAGATTATTAATGAGATCAGAACAAATTCATATAATATAATTTAATAATAATTACGGTATTAAATAATATTAAAGTAATTACTAGAAATATATCAAAATATAACTATTAATATAAAAAATATAAATGTGAATATCTAAATCCAATCCAAACCAGCCCATATTTATTTTCTCTATTTTAATCTAAACAGGATAAATAATTTTTTTATAATAAATAAAATGATTAATATGTTTGTGTCTAAAAAGGGGAGAGATTGAACTTTCACTATCACATTTCATATCCAATAAAAACACCACTTTACTACACAAGTTCAGGCTTAACAAGGCCAGCTCAATCTGGTGCGGTAGCCATTCCTGTATCCTATTCTTAACGGATATTCTTACTGGATATTTGTGAAAGTGGTGATCAGATCAATGGCACTAAAAAGAGTATAGTATAATACTGTCGAAATTTAGACCATGAAGAAGTTACACTCTGAGTCAACTGTTAGCTTGGTTTCTTTTATAAAAAATAAAGATAAAAATTAAAATTGAAATTTCGTATTTGGTTAATTAAAATTTTACATGAGAATAATAATGAATTTTCTATTAATAGAAATAGAAATGAAATTTTTCATTAATGAGAATCATTCATTCCCTCTAAGGAGATAAAAATGAATTTTAACTTTGATAGGAATTAAGTTAAACTAATTATAAATTGAACAACCATTTAAACATTGTCATATATTATTAAAATTTATAAGATATTTTTTGAAGTAATGATATAAAATATATAAATTAATAAAAATAATTATTTAATATATTTTTATATATAAATAATATTAATTTTAATTTCAATTTCTTATAAATCAATCACTTTATTAAATATTTTATTCAATTTTAGATTCCTTTTAATTTCCATTCTGATTTGATTTTTAATTTCGAAATATGAACAAACTACATGTTAAAAGAGTCGGCGGGTGCAAGCAATGGGAAGTTATTGCTCTGTCAATATGTGTGTGTTTGATGATTGTTAAGTATGATGGGATGGTATGAGCTATGTGATTGCTGTCCTTTTCTTGTCATTTTTCTTAACAAAGAAATCTATTTCAATGGAGCAGCTTAGTCACATTAATTGTCAATGGTGTTCCCTCTTTTACCATTTTTATTCTCGACCATTCAATCTTAAAAATATATGCATATATTACAGAAATGGAAAATATATAAAAAAACAAATCTATAGGAAGCAATTGCTGAAATTTATATATGATGCACCCACAACAATTATCAGCCAGTAGAATGTAAAAGTATGATGCTTTAACTTTATGATTGACGAGACACCATCAACATGGCATTGCTCAATAAAAAAAAAAAATTATTCGTAGCATGTACTTCAAATCATCGGTGGGTCAAATATTTCATATCATACTTTAGAATTGTGGATTCAATTAAATTAGGGCCATTTTATTAACTGCTTTGTCAGAATTTTGCTGATACTCTCAACTGATCAAAACCTGATTTTTAACTTCCGAGCTACCCTTGTTTTGCTCTTACAAATTAAGTTTGTCTCCAGTCATCGACCCAATAACCCATTAATTTCATTTGCATTAACTCTTTTTGCCAGCAACGTTAGAAGGTATAAACACCTCATACTAATACTAACATTTATGCTGTTAACCAAATTCAGGGATCAGCTTATTTTTAGTCTTTTTCTTTATTTTAATATAAATATTTAGAATTCACTATATCTTAATTAATTTGATTTGATCTATACAGTACTTTTAAGGTAAAAAAGAACTAACATTTAGTTCCTAAAAAAAGCTTAGGATTGTGATGTTTTATGGCAGTTATATCGTTTTTGACTTTTAGTCTTTGCATGAATGATTGCTGCAGTAACAAGTCGTTCTGTTGTGTCTATAATTTTATGTAGTCAGTAGAAACTTGAAATATTGCTTTCGGGTGGGAATTTTTGCACTCCGTATTTAATGTACTTAGAGCATAAAAAAAACAATAACCGTTAACTTATCTTTATATTTATTTTTATTGCAGTTTTTTTTTAATTTTCCAAAATAAGCAAAAAAATATTTTTAATTTTAAAAGATTTTTTTTTTTGGTTGAAATTGAATTCAAATTCATATTTTTTATTTTACTCAAAACGCTTGATTATTGACATACTTAAATTTAAATTTTTAGAAGTTGATATTTCTATGAAGATAGTTTTTTTTTTTTTTTTCATTTCCAAGTACTAAAAAGAACTTTTTGTCCCCTTACAAGTGAATACTAAAGTAGTCTTTAAGAAAAAAATAATATAAAGCCTTACCCATGCCAAATGTTCGAGCGGGTATGAAATATGAACTGAGTCTAGCAACGAGCGCAAAAATGATTTTCATTGATTGACCCATTACGGAATAGCCCATGATGGTTCTAGGCCCAATTTTTTGAGGCCCAAAGTTTTTTATGATAAAAATAAGCGATTTTTTCGGAAATAAAAAAATTCAAAAATATGGTTCACTTTTTTTTTTTAAATATAGTATTTGACAATAATTATTTAAAAAATATAGTGATTATTTTCATTTACAAAAACAAAAACTACACTAATGGTAAAAATAAATCAAACAACCAAATAAAATAACAAATAACTCTTAAAATTTTTTCAAGTAAATACTATGTAAATAAAAACATAACAACTAAAAACGACTAAAACAACCAAAAAAATTACAATA
The DNA here is from genome assembly GCA_949671775.1 of Mallotus repandus. Taxonomy (NCBI): domain Eukaryota; kingdom Viridiplantae; phylum Streptophyta; class Magnoliopsida; order Malpighiales; family Euphorbiaceae; genus Mallotus; species Mallotus repandus. The sequence goes on along the minus strand of CATIWM010006669.1, from coordinate 12,007 downwards.
GACACTCATCTAATCAAATAGAACCTATGAATTTGCAAAAATTTATCAATACCCATAGCCCTAAAAACGTAAATCTAAAAATAAAATGAATAAGGCCATCTCCAACCCAAAACTTCAAAATGCAGCAAATTTTACTTCAAAATACATTTGTTACAGTATTTTTACTTCAACCCATTACTTCATTTTTAACTTCAAAAAGAATATTCTCCACATATTCCTATCAATACTAATATTATATTATTTATACATTTTACATCTTACACCCATATTTTATTAAATACTTATCATATACATCCATATATTTATTTATAATAAAATTTATTATTTGAATATATTTTAAAATAAATAATATATTTTAATAACAAATAATATATGTACATCCACATATTTTTCCTATCCAAATATTAATATTATGTAAGTAAAAAATATTAATATTATTTAAGTTAATTAATTATTTAATTAAAAATTTTATATTATTTAAGTAAAAAATTAAAATTATTTTTAGTGACAATAATATTATTTAAGTGAAAATAATAATAATTAAATCAAATTTATATGTATTTGGTAATAATATGATAAATATAATATAAATTTGGACTAAATTGAATAAAATTATTTGAACTATATTGAAATAAATAATAAAAATGATTGTTATTGAAATTTTTAAAAAATAAAGTAGAAATGCATAAAGCTAAAATTAGCCTCCATGTATGCAGCAAAATAGTGATTTTATGCATATTGCAGCTAAAAGTGATGCATGATTGGAGAAAAAAAGGCAGCATTTTGCTGTTTTGCCGCAGGGTTGGAGAGGCCCTAAAAATGTAGAATCTAAGAATCACCCAAGTGTCAATACAAAAAAAAAAAAAATGACACCACTTATAAAATTAAAAAGAACTCATAAATTAGTAAAAATCTATCAATACTTATTGTATTAAAAACATAAATTCAAAAACAAAATTAGAAGAAGAAGAAATATAGATCATAATCGTTTGAACTTTTTTTTGCTGTTAAGAATCCATTATTAATAGAGTTAATTTTGCAAATTTTGTTATAGTTAATAATGAGTTTGAGAGAAGGATAAAAAAAGTGATAGATTTGGAAAAAATTACAAAAAAAAATGAAGAGAAGAAGAAGACCATAAAAATGAAAAGAAAAATAGAAAATAATGTAAAAATGAAAGTTTGCAAGGCTAGTTTTGAAAAAAAAAATCACCATATTTTTGAAATTTCTTGCTTTGAATTCTGTTATTTGTGTATTTTTTTTCCAAAAAATTAAATAAATTGTCAATTTTATATTATAATTTTACAATATTAATATGATAAATACGTCGTTTACATCGCCCGTAAAGTACAGACCTCAAGTTCATATCTCATAAAAAGAATGCATTTGAAAATATTTAAGTAATTATTTTTCAAATAAAGTTAAAATAATTAAGTTTTTCAAACAATTGTTTTTTAGAAAATACTCATCTGTCTATTTAAATATATTATACTCAATAAATAAGTAATAGATATTCTAAATAATTATTCTATCTATGCTCGATATGTAATAGTTACAATAGCTCTAATTTTATTTAAAAAATTCAAATTTATTATCATTTGAACTAATAGATAATAATTATCTTCATTTTTTCTCAAAAAAAATATTTATCTTCATTTGGGTTATCAAGCCAGCAAGAAAAAAAATTAATTAAAATTATAATTTTTTAACAATTATTTAGTGATAATATCAAGAAAAAACTACAAAATGGAAATACAAATAACAATTATTTAGTGATTCTATTATAAAATGGCCAAATTAAAAGATTTAAATTTAAAATATTAAATTTAACAAACAAAAAAATATTAAATTTTTTTAATAGGATTGAAAAATTTTAAATAAAATATTTCTTCATCAGCACATAAAATATTTTATATTAAATTTATTAGTACTAAATATAATTTTCAGCTATGACATAAACTAAAAAAAAAGCATTCGTATTTTAAAAATAATTACAAAAAATAGCACCATCTGCTAAAAATGCATTGGCGAGAAGAAAAAATAAAATAAAATTGTTCATGGTAGCTAGTGAAGAAAAGAAATAGGCTTGAAAATGAAGAAGCAACTTTTCTATTCTCAATAAAAGCAATCATACATATACAAAATACCTCCAAAATCGACCAACGACCAACGTAAACATGACACATAAGCTCAAAGTGACACTAAGCAAGGGCCATCGAACTAAAATAATATTAAAAAAATCACAATTATCAGTCACTCGGACTTGGTTTGCCTTGCCAAATGGCTTCCAACCAGATACTATGGGTAGTTTTCCTTCTCTCTCTATCTGGTGGTTCTCTACTATACAGTTCCTCACCTCTCGGGATTTTTGGATGCTATCTCTCTTACGGCCTTTCTGCTATGGTTCATTTGGAAAAATCGTAATGCTATGTTCTTCTCAGATCACTGCTCCCCATGCAACGAGGTAGTTTCCAAAGCTATTGCGACCTGGTGTTCCTATATGAGCATTCCTCCTTCAGTTCAGAGAAACTCATTCTCTTCGGCTGTCTCCTCACAGCGAACTGTTTAGACTGCTCCTCCTCCAGGATTTTGGACACTTAATTTTGATGCAAGTTTTGATGCCTCTTTTAGTCCAGCTACTATGGGATTTCTGGTCCGCGACCATAACGGTTCTTTGTGTGATGGATCTTGGTTCATCCAGGACACGTCCTCTGCCTTAGTGGCGGAAGCCATGGCTGTTCTTGCTGCGGTCACTTGGGCTACACATCATGGACTAACACATGCCATCTTTGAATCTGATGCCTTATTAGTCATCAACGCCATCAACTCTTTTCCAACACACTCTCCATGGGAAATACGTGCCATTCTTCATGATATCAACATACTTGTTTGTAATGTCCCTTCCTTCCAATTTGGTTATATCCCACATGCCGCTAATAACGCTGTAGATTGGCTTGTTAAACATGTCCATCTTCTCCGTCATAATCCCTTTTGGTTAGTTTTCCCGCCAGATGGACTACTCAGAACTTTGTAACCTTCTTTTTCATTTAATGAAATTACAGTGTTAAAAAAAAGTCCCTTCAGAACTGCTCATTTTTTTTATTTTAAGACAGCGCCAATTGACGTAAATAAGCATGAAATTTAATGGCCATTTTTACACTGTAGCGCTGGATTTGAGTTTAGATGCAGTGACAATTAATGTAAATAAAACAAAATTGAAGGCCCAAAAATGCACTGTAGCACTCCAGTAAAATTGCAGTTTGAGTTTTATATATATAAATAGATTCTCATTAAAATAGAAGGCTCAATACATTTGTATCCTCATTGACTTGATTTTTTGTTAGTTTAATTCCCATTTAAACATTCATTTGATAAAAAAAAAAACTTATTAACATTATTCAACACTATTATAATATTTAAATGGTATCTTTGTAAGTTAAAATAACACTACTCAAACATCTAAAGTAGCTGAAAAATATTTACAAGTCGTGTTCTTAATAAGTTAATAACATAAGTTAATATATTAAAAAGGTCAATTTATAGGTTGAAAAAAGCAAATTAACAAAATATGACAAGTTCAAAAATCCGCATTGTATTAAGCCAAAATAAAAATAATACTAACATGTTTTTTTTTTTACATTAAGAATCAAATTAATTTTCATTATAATTATAAGAATTTGAGTAAATATATTAATGGGCTAAGTTAAAAGGATCAAAATTTATTTTTGTTACCGTAACATGGATTTAAGTAAATATTTTTAAGAGCATATATATATATATATATATAAAAGAAGCTTTTGCTTACACCAGAACTACATTCAACTATTGAATGTATAATAATTACTTTTGATGTTTTACATTTGACCAATAAAAAATAAAAACATAAATATATCGCAAATTCAAGTGTATGATTCACCCTAAAAGGGTAGAATTTTCCAAATAAATATAAAGATCTAACCTGAGAATTAAAGAGCCAGGCAAAGTAGTCCGCCAATGATTTGTGCACGTAATCACATTCGTCCCCAACAGGATCATGCAGAGAATATCTCATCATCACGTCTCAAAAAATTTAGAACGAGACGTCAGAAGACAGAAATTGAGAAATAAACATAATAAGGACATATACAGTTCAAAAAAAACATGATAAGGATATAAGACAAGACTGCACCCCGCGCTTGTTCTACATTTCTCACATTACATTGGATTTAATGTAAGATTTGTTTCCTAACTTAGAAAGATAAAAGTGAAAGTTGGAGTGATATCTATTCAGTTCGAAGGACTATCCTCTTTTATGACCCAATGTCTGACTAGTCTCCTAGCGTTTTGTGCTCTCGGCTTTCGTCTGTCAAAGTTTCTGTGCTTACTGGAGCTAGGTTTATTTGAAGAATCCCCGCTAGTTGTTTCCATGGAGACCTTTGAGGTTCTTTCCGTTTCTTCGGCAGTTTCTTTGTTCAACATCTGGGCAGGCATGGTAACTGGTTGAGGAAGATACATGCCAGGTAAAACCACTATAGTTTTTTTTTGTTCGATTAAGCCACTGTTTTCTTGCTGTAGTTTCAATATGGCTTCAAACTTTTGTCTTCTAACGTTCTCTGAATCAGACCGGAGGAGCTCCTCCTCATCAACTTCCCTTTTGTCAGAGCTCTGAGATCAATAAAATTAAACGAATTAATATTGTCAACTAGAAAACATTACACAAGGAATGCACTCAGGACTAAAATTAATATCAAGCATCATAAATTTACAAAAGCAGGGGTAATAATATAAATGAAAAACTCCAGAAAAGAATACTAATAATAAGAAAGAAAAAGGCCAGAAAAAAGATAGATACAACGAGCAGATAACTGTAAAGGAACTAAAATTTTCAAAGGAAATGCCTCAACTTCATGACCTATATCCCACTATTACAGTGTCCCATGGATACCATAAATGCACTCTGATCCACCAATGTGTTTTCTGGATGGATCCTCTTGCACACATAAAAAGTTTGACCTTGTCACTTGCAGATTTCCAGAACAGCATTTGCCACTAACCAGTTAAATCCAACCAAAGTTTTGGGAGTTGGGAAATGCGTGTGTCCCCATGTGTTTGTACTTGTTTCCTTTTCAATCATAATATACTTTGGCTTAAACAGCGCCACTGGTCTCAGCTAGGGAGAGCTAGTTGTACTTATTTGTTGTATTGCATGACTGGCCTTGCAATTTTTTTTTTCCTTTCCTTTTGCTTTCTTCCTTTATTCGCCAGGCTACAAGAAGACTGACCACATTTCCATCCATATGGGATGCTTTATCATGGAAACAACAGTTGCCAAAGCAAACATTTTGCTACTAATAATAAACACAATAACAACAGAAAATGAAGTTCCCATAAAATATATTTAATGAATAAATTGGCATACCAGTTCAGGGCACTGCAACCCAACCAAGCTGAGCACATGTTCAAAATCCTTAGCGTGAAAGACCTTTCGGCAAACTGGACATTTCCCCATATCTTCTCCCAATACCTCATGCATGTCTAACAAAACCAGTTCAAATTCAAGAAATTAACATCATGACACACAACAAAATGACAAAGGTCTTCAGCACAAAACAAATTGTTAAAGGTGCTAGATTTACTTAGGAGAATAGCTGTACTTGTAAAATCATCATTACCAAAATGATGTTTAAAAAAGGCATGTGCTAAAACTCTTTTATAGCACTAATGTTGGCAAAGAAAAATTGAAAATGTTTGCACCCGCAACAAAAATACCCGAGGAAGTAAATACTTTTATGTTTCTAAATTGACTTGTGAAGCCAAAAGCTAAGCCCGGATACTACTTGTCAACAAAAGTTCTGACCCAAACATACCATTTTGATTTTCCCCGACTCTGATGGGAAGCAGAATTGTGGTAGATGAAGCGTCAACATTGTTCTCTTTCTCTTTTTGGAGCCAGCTCCACCACCTTATAATGCATTCACTACCATAATTTGAAGTGAGAGAAAAAAAAATCATCACCATAATTTTAGGACAAAAAGAAAGGAGAAAAAAGGATGCACCAAGTCTACACAATGTTAGCTAAAACAAAAGAATCAATATTTCTACCTGTGGAAGCAATGGAAACAAGACATCAGCTTCATAAATGGCAGGGCTTCGTCCTGTTTATCTTCTGGGACCAAAGGGTACAGACACATTGGACAATCACCATCTGGGTGATTCATAACAGAGAGCTTCTCCACTGCTTCCTGGGAATACGCCTCAATCAATATTTGCAATTACATTCAACAGTTAAGGGGAAAAAAAGCATCGGTTATCTAGATGTCTCTACATCCCATATCCACACAAAACTTTAACTCTTAGTATACAGGGAAAAAAGAAAGGTTAAGCAATACGTAATATCGTGAGAGAAAACAACAGGTAGCAAAAAATATTCCTGGTAGATGCTTATAGGTAATTATGTCACATAAGCACCATATGCTTGAAATGGAAAACTATATGCATATGGTAACCAACAATCCCTCAAACCATGCGGATCTGCTATGGTTTATAATCAGTCTGGTCATTAATCCAGTTCTTTTAATTGGATGGCAATCATCTAGATGCTAATACTTACAATGAATTGTCACAACAATTACCTCACAAAGCGCTACAAGCATCAAACAAGAGGAGAGTTCACACGCTTTATCTTGTATGCTAGCTATTAGCTGTTTCTGCCTTTGATCATCAAGCCCCTTGGATTCTATAAGATCAATATGAGGCGGTTCACTTGGATACTATCATTAAGGAAATAGAAAAAAATTAGTACATAAAATAATATTTGAATACCTCGATATAAATATAAAGATTACAGTGCCTTGTTTTCAGTTTCCTCTTTCCCTCAGGACACTATCCTAAAATAAAAGGAGCTTAATATAAAAATACAGCCACAAACAACTGCCTGTGTGAAGGAAATGACAATTCCTGGCAGCAACTTGTACGTGCAGCAACTTACCTTGGAACCTGCTCGTATCCCAATAACTGCTTCCACAAACTGCAGAAAAAGAAAAATTTGATCAAATTATAACAGATGGATGCGAAGTTGAGAGACTTTGTGGACAAGGGGAGCGCCAGCAATACTTTTGCCTTTTTTTCCCCTCATTTCTATAACATCCTCAACCTCAAGATCACTACTAAGAAAATCATCAACTAGCAGACTTCATGAAAATTAAAATTTCTTGAGCTAAAACAACGGAAGGCATCCCCAATCAAGCTGTTGGTATGAAATTTTCAAAATTTTATTTGTTTATTTATTGTGCTCGAGTGAATTAGGTGGAAATGGAATCCAATGATAAACCCTAGATATTAGAAATAACCTGCTCGGAGGAGATATCAGCTGTTCGGGGCTTTATGTGGACGTGAAGATGAGGAGGGAATGAATCAATAACTACACAGTCGTCTCCGTAAACTGCTTGCACCGCTTCCACTTCTATCAACACTTCTTCTTCCTCTACTTCCGCCATTTTTATTTCCCGCCTTTTAAAAACGATCGTAAACTTGGAAAATGGATTACGAGCTACCACTGGAATTTTATTTCTTTACGGCGATGACCGGCGGTGGCTCGTGTGCTCCTAGCTAGTAACGAGAAACCGATACCCACAGCTTTACTTATATGTCACCATTTAATAGTTTAAATGAGACGAGAAATCAAAATAATTTACTATTCTAATAGTAATATATGTATTTATAAATACAACCCACCACTTGGTTAAAGTAGTAAGGTGGGGCCCATTAACCTTTAAGATCGTGAGTTTAAATTTTAGAAACAGTATCTTTTAGGCATTTAAACATTAAAATAAAGTCATAAAATATATATTTATATGTGATTGTTATTTTTTTTAATAAACTTATTAAAAAAAATTATCAATAAAAGTGTAGTTTTTTTTTTTAAGAAACATAAACTTCGTTACTGATGAGAATCACAATTCAAGGCATTACAAATAAAAGGAGGGGATGAACACCACTCCATGAAATTAGAATTTGAACCAGATGCTCTAGCCAACAGATGAGTGAAGTCTAAGAGATTTACAATCATCAAGAACTAAATCAACAGCTTGATTGTTAGCTTGAGCAGCTTTGAGGGCCTGCACTACTTCCAGAAAATTTGTTTCTATAATAACCTTCTCTGATTGATGTCTCTTAAGCCAACTAAGTACCTCGCGCAAGCCTGAGGCCTTAGCTAGAAGTGGAACAGCTGGACCAACACAACTACCATTTCCTACAGTGCATAATTCACCCATATCATTATGCAAAACTCATCCAAACCTAATCTTACCAATATCAGCAAAGACTGCTCCATCCACATTACACTTGTACCAACCTGAACAAGGCCTTTTCCAATGAATGATCCCCTCATCTGTATCTAGCATTTGATCTCCAGACTTGACATGACACCCCGCTTGCCATTGGAATAAAAACGAACTTACCAAAATTAAAAGTTGAACAACTGTTTGGCATTTATTATGCCAACAAACTTCATTCATGTTACGCTAGAGACCCTATAACACCATACCAGCAACCAAAATCTTATCCAACTACACACGTTGAACCAGAATAAAGAACCATTCAAAAATATAACTACTGGAATCAGCAATAAACTACAAATCAATTAAATGCCAGCAACTTTTAGCGAAGGGGCAAGAAAGAAATATGTGAGAATTTGTCTCCATAACAGAAGAGCATACTTGACAAAGAGGATCCACATTCACTCTCCTGATGATCAACGCTTGCTTAGTTGGAAGACAACTACTGCATGCCCTCCAAATCAAATTTTTAATTTTTGGGGAAAGATTTAAAGCCTAAAGTCGATGCCACACCCCTGAGTTTGAGTTAGAAACATTAACAGCTGCCTAAAGCCTTAAATGATTATATGCACTTTTCACTGCATAGAGACCTTGTTTATCGAAACACCACATAACAGAATTATTAACATATTGAGTACTAAGAGGGATACTCAAAATTTGACTTTGGTCCCTGGTATTAAAAAGATCACAAATAATATCCTCATCCCATGCCACCTCATCCACTTTCATCAGACTACTAACACTAACGGACTCCATACCCAGAGGACAAGGAGAGGATATGAAAGGATTCAAAGCATCATGTAACCAGGGCTCAGTCCAGACATTAATTCGATGACCCCTCCCAACACGTCATCAAACACCTTCCTTAACCAACTGCTAAGAAGCAAGGATGCTAGACCAAATATAGCTAGGATTATTGCGAGCTTTGGCATTGAGAAAATCAGATTCTGGATAATAGCAGGCCTTAAACAACCGAGCTACAAGGGATTGAGGCTGAGAAAACAAACGCCAACCATTACCCAACATAGCAAGATTAAAATCATGAAGTTTTTGGAAGCCCATACCTCAAAACTGCTTTTGAACACACAACTTTTCCTAACTTGACCATTGAATTCCCCGAGAATCAGATTGATTACTACCCTACCAAAAAGCGTTAACTATCTGTTCCATCTCCACACAAAACCACAGAGGAATTAAGTAAATACTCATAGCAAAGGTAGCAAAGATTGGTAGGGCCTAAGCTACTGTCTTGATTAGAACTTCCTTACCCACTCTAGAAAGGAAGCAACTCTGCCAATGATGTAATCTGGACTAAAGCTTCTCTTTCAAGAATGAGAAAATTTTTTGCTTATTACGACCAACACAAGAGGGGAGTCCCAAATAATTACCAGGACTATCTTTCATCTCCATACTTAAAGTTCAGCAAAACTCATCCTTTCAGAATCAACAGTATTTTTACTAAATTGAAAGGAAGACTTATTGAAGTTCACCATCTGACCAAAAGCCTTCTCATTCACAACAAGGCGCTCTTTTATTCTCAAGCTCTCTGCAGCGTTAGCCTTAAAGAATATAAGGCTATCATCAGCAAAAAAGAGATGCAAAATTATAGGAGAATGCCAAGCAATTTTGCACTCATGGATCCTTTCCCTACTCTTATATCTCTGCAATAAAGAAGATAAACCCTCAGCACAAATTACAAAAAGATATGGAGATAAAGGGCAACCTTGCCTAAGCCCTCTAGAGGGAAGAACCAGACCCAACTCGCCTCCATTAAATAAAATAGAATATTTCACCAAAGAAATGCACATCCGAACCCAAGAAATCCAGCGGACGGGAAACCCCATACGCTCTATTATGCTTGTTATGAAATTCCACTCTATACGTCATAAGCCTTGGACATGTCCAACTTTAGAGTTGTATAACCATCATTTCCCTGTCTCTTTCTATTAAGGAAATGAAAAATTTCAGAAGCAATCATTATGTTGTCTATCATTAACCGCCCAGGAACAAATGTACTGTGCACTTCTGAAATAATATCCGGCAAGAATCTTTTCAAATAGTTAACAAACATCTTAGAAACAATTTTGTAAAGCACATTACAAAGGGAAATAGGACAGAGATCATAAACAAACTGAGGACGCTTCTTCTTAGGAATAAGAATAATAACCATATAATTGAGAGAATCTGGAAGGGAAACCGAATGAAGCATTTGCATGCAAGCAGCGGAGATATCACCACCCATTATGTCCCAAAACTTTTGATAAAATGCCAGATTAAAACCATTAAACCAGGAGATTTATCTAGGTGCATTGAAAAAATGGCTTCTCTAACATCCTTATGAGTGAAATCCTAACTAAGCATAGCTCTATTCTGATCATCAAAATAGGAATTCACACAATCTAAAATAATTGTATCATCATAGCCCCTAGACTTAAATAAGTCCTCAAAATAAGACACAAGTAAAGCAGGAAGACCCGAATCTTTCGAGCACTAGGTACTGCTCGCATCTTTGAGCTGAGAGAAAGAGTTTTGTTTGTTCCTATGAGAAGCGGATAAATGGAAATACTGAGAATTGCAATCCCTTGACTGAAGACAATGTTGCTTAGCTCGTTGACGCAAGTAAATCTTTTGCTGGGAAAGGAGCTCATTATACAATAGCTTCATTTTAAGATACCACTTTTGAGAATCGGCATCACGATATTTTTTAAGCCATAGCATCTGATATCTACAATTAGCCAACTAAATTTTAAAATGCTACCTTAACTTTTCTTCCCACTCATGAAGAGCTCTACCACAATTCTGAATTTTCTCTGAAATAAATGAATTGAAACCACCAAACCAGCTACGAGTGACCACCTCATCACAGTTAGATTCACAAAGCCAAGCGTTCTCAAATTTAAATCTGTAGTTATGATTTAACACCACAGGAACACAGAAGTCAAGTAAAATGGGTGAATGATCTGATGTAATAGCCTTTAAATTCTGAAGCTTAACATAATTAAAAACATGCATCTAAGAGACAAAAACTAAAGCATGATCCAGTTGTTCCTCGATGTAAACCTCACTACCCATCCTCCGCTCCCAAGTGAAGGGAAAACCTTCAATGCCCAAATCCACAAGACCACTATCTTCAACTGCTTTTAACTTCCATTGGGGATGATGATATAATGCAAATATGCATAGCTATTTAGTATAGTTTAATATCATTTTCATATAGTTTTTGTTATATTTGTGTGTTTTTGATTATGTATTTGTTATTTTTATTTCTAATTGTTTTTATTTGTTGTTTGTGTGTTTCATACATGTTTTTAGCCTTGAATTGGTGCATGGAAGAAGCTTGAGGCTAGTTGGATTGATGAAGGAAGTTTTTCAAGCAAAAGAATACAAGTTAGGAGTCTTCACGAGTCGTCAACATCTTCACGAGTCGTCACCCTTCCTTGCTATATTGAGTCATCAACCTCTTGCCGAGTCGTCAACCTTCCTTGCTGTATCGAGTCGTCCATGATTGACGAGTCGTCACCTTTCATTTTTATTCAAAGAGTTGCAACTTTTTAGCATTTGGCAGTTTTTGTATTTCAGTCATAATTTTGTCTACCGATGTCCAAATTGAGTGATTCAAGTTGCTATGGAAAGATAACTCAGAGTAATACAACTTTTATGAAGGAACTTTTCAGAAATAAAGTCATTTGGAT
>CATIWM010006633.1:0-13794 GCA_949671775.1 Mallotus repandus | reverse complement strand
TACAGAATTTCAAGAAGTAAACAAGAGTTCAAATCCCAGCAACAACAAGAAATCTGAAAAATAACTCAGAATTAGTTCGAGACAAAGAGGTGTGATTCACTCACTTTCAAAGCTAGTCTTCTCCTTTATCCTCTCACTGCTTTAACGGACTCTAATCCATGGCCACAAACAGCTCCTAATCACTAATCATAAAGATTTTCTTAGTTCTATCTCAACTCATCATTTACAATATACAAATTTCAAGAATTGTTCTAATTCTCTACTTAGATTTCAATGCATGCAACTATAAATTAGTCTCATAAACAATCTACAATGAACCTTATAATTATTCAAAGACTTTTACCTCAATGCTTCCTTGATCCTACCTGAAACTCAACCCAACTCAAGCTCTTGTTCTGTTATTTTTTTTAAACTCTATTATGATTTGCTCACTTGATCTTCTACTTCCTTGGTGATTTGAGTTCGGTTCCTTGTCTCTAGAGAAGAATCAAGCTTGTGAAACCCTTCTCCATCCACATGCAAGCAACTTGAGCTCTCAATCTGATCACTCTCTCTCCCTCTCAGACACTCCTCTTCCTAACGCAGAGAAGAGTTTTCTCTCTTCTGTTTTTTTTTTTATATCAACCAAAGTCTTAATGAATAAAATGAGCTATATATATATAATATAATATAATATAACACCTCACCACCTTATATCAAATATTTCTATAATTAAATCTCTTTTTTTTTATATTAGCAAGTGACATGTGTCAACATGCATGTATCCTTTTTGACAACTCAACACTTTGCAAAAACTCCCTTAATATTTGCCTCCATCTTCAATTACACCCTTCTCAACTTAATTTCTTATCACTACAAATCCTTATTTCCTTTGTTACAATTTAATTAAACCCTTTCGATTATTATTTTAATCGATTTTGGACTTAATTAATTATTTAAATAATAATAAATCATTTAATTTAGCATGTTCGGGGATACAGATGTGACAATTCTTCCCCACTAAAATAAATTTCGTCCTCGAAATTTTAATAACATGCTTACCTTATGAAATAACCGAAAATAACAGGTTCATATATTATTGTCTAATATCTTCTTCTCTTTCCCACATTTCCTCTTCCTAAGAGTGATTCTTCCATAGTACCTTGACTAATGGAATAATCTTATTCCTCAACACTTTTTGATCTTTAGCTAAAATAGCTATGGGCTCCTCTTCATAGCTCAAATTTTCTTTCAACTCCATTGGTTGCTCTTGTAAAATATGTGAGGGATCACTTCTATACCTTCACAGCATTGAGATGTGGAATACATCATGCACACTGATTAACTTGGGTGGTAGAGCTAACCGATAGGCTACAGGTCCAATACGCTCAACTACTTTGTATGGTCCAATAAATCTTAGACTTAACTTCCCTCGTTTTCTGAATCTAATTACACCTTTCCATGGCGATATTTTCAAAAATACTTTATCACACACATTATATTCAATATCAGCTCACTTAAGATTTGCATAGCTTCGCTGTCTATCTAGAGCCGCTTTGAGATTTGCTCGAACTAGTTGGGTATTATTAGTGGTCATCTGAACTAATTTCGAACCCAACAATTTTCTTTCTCCCGCCTCTTCCTAGCAGATTGGTGTTCTACACTTCCTTCTATACAGAACCTCAAATGGTGCCATATTCAAACTACTCTGGTAACTATTATTATAAGCAAATTCCATTAGTAGTACTTGCTTACCCAGTTTCCACCTAAGTCTAAAGCACTGGCTCTTAACATATATTCAAGTACTTGTATAGTTCTCTCTGATTATCCATCTGTTTAGGGATGAAAAGCAATACTAAATTTTAATTTAGTACCTAAAGCTTCTTGTAAGCTCGACCTAAATCATAAAGTGAATCTCAGGTCTTGATATAACACAATCGATACTGGTGTCCCATGCAATCTTATCACTTCTCTAATGTACAATTTTGTCAACTTGTTCAGACTGTAATTTATCTTGATTGGCAAGAAATGTGCTGACTTAGTCAATCAATCTACAACTACCCATGTAGCATCAATTCCTTGTTGAGTCCTTGGAAGACCAACAATAAAGTCCATCGTGATATGTTCCCATTTCCATTCTGGTATAGGCAAAGATTGCAACAAACCAACTGGAAGCTTGTGCAAAGCTTTAACATACTGACAAGTCAAACATTTAAAAACATAATTAGTTATGTCTTTCTTCATCCCTTGCCACCAATAATGTTATTTCAGAGTTCTATACATTTTTGTACTGCCTAGATGCATTGCATAGTCAGAGCAATGAGCTTCTTCCAAAATTTCTCTTCTTAAGTTATCCACATTTGAAAAAAAATATTATTCTTCCTAATCTTAAAATGTCTTCACTGTCACAAGTCACTTCCTTCTTCTTTCCATCTTTAATTTCTTTTCCCAACTCTTCTGCTTCATTATCAGTCATTTGTGCTTGAATAATTCTTTCTAAAAGTAATGGCCTTACTCTTAAGGTAGCTATAATACTTCCTGAGGCATCTAAAGTCAAGTCCAGACCTAAACTCCTTAGTTCCATCAACAATGGTACTCTTATTGCATGTACACAGTACATATTTCCCATTAATTTTTGACTAAGCGCATCTGCCACTACATTGGCTTTACTAAGATGGTATTCAATAGTGCAATCATAATCTTTTAACAATTCCACCCACCTTCTTTGCCTTAGGTTTAATTCTTTCTGACTCATGATATACTTTAGACTTTTGTGGTCAGTGAAAATCTGGCATGTTTCACCATATAAATAGTGTCTCCATATTTTTAATGCAAAAATTATAATAGCTAATTCCAAATCATGTATGGGATAGTTTTGCTCATGGGGCCTTAGTTGCCTTGATGCATAAGCAATCACCTTCTCATCTTGCATCAGTACGCAACCAAGTACTTATCAAGAAGCATCACTATATACCACATATTTGCCTCCTTCAATTGGCAATGACAATACTGGTGTAGTAATTAACTTCTCTTTTAAGATCTCAAAACTTTGTTGGCATTTAAGAGTCCAGTTGAATTTCACATTCTTTCTCAACAATTTTATCAAAGGAGATGCAATTATTGAGAAATCCATAACAAACCTTTTATAATATCTTGCCAAATCTAAGAAACTTCATATTTCCATCAAATTCCTAGATGGCTCCCAATTCACAATCGTAGTAATTTTATTAAGATCAATGTATACCCCTTCTATAGATATCACACATCCTAGAAATACAACCTTATCCAACCAAAATTCACATTTATTGAATTTGGCATACAATTGTCTACTTCTCAAAATTTCTAACACAGTTCTAAAATGTTCTTCATGTTCATCTTTTGACTTCGAATACACCAGAATATCATCGATGAACACAATTATAAATTTGTCTAGATATTGCTTGAATACTCGGTTCATCAAATCCATAAATGCAATTGGTGCATTTGTCAATCCAAAGGGCATTGTAATGTCCATAGAGCATTCTAAAAGCAGTCTTAGGAACATCTAACTCCTTAATCCTCAGTTGGTGGTTCCTAACCTCAAATCTATCTTTGAAAATACCACTGCTCCTTGTAATTCATCAAATAGATCTTCAATCCTTGGTAAAGGGTACCTATTTTGAATAGTAACCTTATTCAACTATCTGTAATCGATGCACAAACATAACGATCCATCCTTTTTCTTCATAAATAGCACAGGTGCACCCAAGGAGGAAAACTAGGTTGGATAAATCCTTTATTCAACAACTCTTGCAATTGCACTTTTAACTCCTTTAGTTTAGCAGTTGGAGCCATTCAATATGGTGGTTGGGAAATATGTACTGTACATGGCAACAATTCTATTTCGAATTCAATTTCCTTTTCAAGCAGCAAACCTGGCAATTCTTCCAGAAATACATCTTCAAATTCATTCACCACAAGTAACACTTTTATTTGCACCTTTTCCTTACCTTTATCTATTACAGAAGCTAGGAAAGCTTCATAACCTTTCCTCAAATATTTCATCGCCATTATTGCTGATATAATCTTAGTGGTTGCTTTCTTACCTTCACCTATAAAATTTATTTTCCTATGATCTTTCATATCAAAATCTACTTTTCATTCATAGTAATTCACATTTGCTCAATATTGACTTAAACCATCCATGCCAAGTATAACATCAAACTCATTAATTGGCAATGGTATAAAATTCCACTTCATTTCAACTTTTCCCAACTTCACAGGAACATCTTTGATAATTGACTCACAAATCACACTCATTCCCATTGGCATACTAACAATCACGGGATCTATTCTACCACAGGACTTAAGATTATTATGCATGGAAAATGCATATGACATGAATAAGAAAGTGGTACCAGGATCAATCAAAATACGTGCTAACTTATTTGATATATGAGTCGTACCCGTTATCACATCTGGTGCATTCTCGACATCATGCTTCCTTACTGCATATACTCTTGCCTATTGCACATTCCTAGGTGCATTTGCTTGTCCAATAACTCTTTTTTGGATGGTGAAGCCATTCGACTTGCTTCACTATGAACAGCTGCAAGCCTAGCTTGATTTAGTGGCCTTCTAGCTCTGCCATTCCTTAGAGCATTCGAGTCTTGAAAAAATTGCTCTCTCAACACTTTCTTTGGGCACTCATGAGGATAGAGTCCCAATTCATTACACCTATAACATCGCACTCTACTATTCCCACAATTACCAAAATGATTTTTATTGCATAGATTGCATAAAGGAATAATACTTATCTCAAATTGAGCATTAACTGGCCCGGGTAGTGCCATTGGTTGTCTTACAGACATACCACTTCCTTAAGGCCTGTTATTCCTTCCTGTCCCAATGTTATTCCTTGAATATAGGAAAAATCTTAACTTTTTATTTCCACTTGTCCTCCAAGACTTCTTAGAACTTCCTTCATGATGTTGAGACCTTGCATGACTTGCAATCTCTAACTCTTTATCCAATCTCTCTTGCTCTATGGCTTTCTCAACCCAACCTCTAAAAGATGAGCTAGCATAAAGATTTAACTTCCCACATAAAGAGATATGTAATCCATCTCGAAATTTCTCACTTTTCATTTCCTCAATGGGATAGACATCTTTAGCATACTTATACAAGTCCTCAAACTTGTCCGTATACTCTCTAATAGTCATAGAACCTTGCACTAAATTCACAAAGGATGCCTTCTTCTCCTTTTGATATGTTTCAGTCAAGTATTCCTTATTAAACTCCTCCTTGAATACTTACCAAGTAAAAGCTTCTCCATACAAATTCTTAATTCAAGTTAACCACTCGTCAACCTTATCAAACACTAAGCCATATTCATTCTTGGCTTTCTCTTCATCTGTTAACTGTAATATGGCAAAGGCTTTATCTACTGCCTTGACCCACTTTTCAGCTTGACCAGGGTCTAACGTACTATGAAAATTGTATGCCCCACATTTCTTGGCATGTTTGATTATATCTCCTAGTTTCTTATACTTTTCTTTTTCAGCCATCACAGCTGCCATAGTGTGTGCCAAGTCAGTAGCATCTATATATACTGCTGGTGATGCTTATGGGTTTGGTACATTCACCTGCTCTACAAGCAGTTGCAATTGACAGTTATTACATTCTCTCCTAGGCACATTCTCAAAAACTGACGAAAACCCTACTGGCACAAAACTATATTGTCAACTACCCACTCAAGCATTTAATGATTTATCATCATTGCCTATTGACACTGATAATGAAGATAGTTCTTGTCATGATGCTCCATTTCTAGTCGAATGACTAGCCCATTCTATAAGATCCTCTCAACCAGGTTCGTTTCCTCAACCTAGGCCTCTACCTCTACCACAACCTCGGCCTCTACCTCTACCACAACCTCGGCCTCAGCTACCTCTAATCCTTGCCATCTAATAATATCCTGAAATTCAAAATCAAATACTTTAATATCGCTTGCCATCAACCTTAAATTCACAATTATTATCCTCTAAAACTAGTGTTTCTCATTATCTATAGAATCTAGCAACAATTGCTCTGATACTAATTTTAAACTGTAACACCCCTCCCCTCTAGTATCACCAGATAATATCTCATTATCAATGGCAACATCGTTAGAGAGTAGTGCTACCTACACAGCAACTCTCAATAAACACTCCACATGATATTTTTCATATTTGCAAGTAACATAATTTAATATATATAATAACTAACTTCTATGAATTTTTTTTTAACAATGGCAGGCAGTATTTGATATCTTAACTTAATAAATATATACATGGTAGGTAAGGTGTCCTATCACCTTAAATATTAACATACTTAAATACAACATATGAGTATGGGTTATATAAAAATACAAGTAAAATGAAATACATATAAGTATTTCGATAACCCTCTCTCAAAAGTACCTCCCACCGAGCCAACTAAATGTGCTTCATCCTCTTGCACAACCTAGGCCATAGCAGGACTCAACCCCTTTCTATAAATAAGCAAAAAGAAATACATCAGTCAGTCCAAGGAGGAAACAAGCTAGGCTTATAGCAAAAAGACAAAAGTGGATCTCCTCATGTCTAACTCATATCCAGGCCAAAGAGACCTAAAATCCAGTGCTAGTGTCATAAATGACTCGGATGATAGTACACACAGAATCCATAGACTCCTCTCTAATAGCTGAAATACGCACATCTACCCTAATCGGCTCTACAGTAACCCTGAAAGCAAACTCAACATCTATGTAATGACATATGACATACTTCACCCTCGTCTCTATCTCAGAAACCTCATAAGTCATGGTGGTCCACTATACTGCCATCTAAAATCTCTAGCTACATAATTAATATACACAGCCTAAACTAAAAAATATATAAGAAAGCGAGTGTGAGTAATTTTGTAAGGAAATTACCTAGTGAGTAACAAGAAAATATAATGAGAACACTGAACATGTAATAGTTCAAGAATACAAAAATAATAATAACAATAGAGTAATTGCATATAAGTTTTATTCGCATCTCAAAGGATGGTTTAATATATTAAATATCATTTTATCAACTAACAGATATCAAAATATTGTTTCTGTGTCCTAAATATTTCACATAATTTATTGCTGAGCATCTTGTTACAAGATATGATTTTGAGTATATTCCACAGAATATAAAAATTATGAGCACTAGAGCACAAATGCTCGCATCTAGATAAATTAATTATCGACTTGAACATAGCATACAAGTCATGACACCTTGATAAATATACTGTATCTTGAAAATACAATTTATAATTAACTCTCTCTCAGAGTAAAATATTTACATAGCTCCTTCTCAGAGCAAATTAAAAATAACATCTCTTTCTTAGAGCAAAATAAAATATAACTCCTTCTCAGAGCACAATCAGTATGCATACTTAGTAACCACATAAATTTGCCACCAAAGACATAATGAATTTATGTGTTGTCCCCAAGACAATTATTATCAGTTGGCCAACATAATTGACTCATATCATAACAGTCTTATTTAGAAAACTATAGTTTAAAACTTCAGACAATACTCATCATTTCACCATGACAAACTTTCATAACAGTCACAAATAAAAATATTTGGAATTAAATATCATATTCCATTAATAGAGATACACTCTATTAAACTCATACAATTGTGCTCTTGACTGCTCATTCAAAAAAATTTCAAAGTCGAAAATACATTAGCTCGGAAGTGAGCATTCTGCTAGTTAATTCTTTTAGATATTCGTCTTTTTGTATTAGGGTAGCTTTCTCAGCATACCCAAAATATATACTTCAAATACACCAGCATTTTGGAATTAATTATTAACAAATTAATTCTTAAACAAGGAGTCTAGAAAATATTTAAAAAGTACTCAAATATTTGTACTAACAAATATTTATTTATCTTTCACAGATTAGTGTTAGTACTTATGCTTTGTTTAGATACATACCGGAATTGTTTTTCTCAAATATTCCCTTAATTGATATTTTAATAAAATACACATATATGTACAACTTACCTGCAACTTATTCCTTATTTAAAATAAAATAAGATGTAGCTTAAATAGAAAATGCACTCTATTTTCTCAAACTTTAACTCAAGACTTATATTTCACATTTGTTTAAGAATAAATTATTATCAACATTATATTTATTACTTAAAATTCAAATTCAACAAAATTCTTATCAACTTAAATTTCACTGAGTCTTGTATAAGTTGTTACCAAAAACACAAATCCAAACCTCAAATTTGTTCGGTTCTTTCATGTAAAAATATACGAGGATATGGTTAAACCAATTATAATTAAAAATAGAACAATTTATCTTTAACTTAAAAATAAATTTTAAGCTTGAGAAAAACAAAATAAATTTTAAGCTTGAGAAAAATATTACTTTATCTTACAAAACTTGTGGTTCAACAACCGATCAACCCAATGTTTCTCTACTTGTTTTTAAATCCTTCATTTCTTGGTTTAGTTACAAAGCATTGTAATTAAATTGTTTAAGCAATAAAATTCTGTACCTTCAACTCACAAAATTCTACATTTGAAAACCATAGAATTCTGCACTTAAACACACAAGAATCTGCACTTAAATCACACAGAATTCTACACTTATTTCACATAACATTCTGCACTTTAACACACACAGAATTCTACACTTTAACATAGAATTCTGCACTTATTTCACACAAAATTCTACACTTTAACATACAGAATACTGCACTTTAACACACACAGAATTCTACACTTTAACCATTTAGAATTCTGCAGAAATTTAGCATATATGACAGAAACCCTTTTAACAAGTTTCAAAGAAAAATTTTACAACCAATTTTTCAAGGATATAACATAGAATCAAGTGACTTTTGGGGCTGCTTAGGAACGAAATTTCAGCAGCAAACTCGGTATGTACAACAATGATTTTATTAACAACGAATTGGGTAAATTTTTAATAATTCAAAATGATTGGTTCAGCATATTTACATAGCAAAAGGGTGCAGCTAAACCCGAAAATAACAGCATAAATTGGTATTCTGAATCAAGCTATTTAACATCCAATTTTAACAAGACAAAGGGAAGATATTCGAACTCTGAACCAAAGCAATTTGAATGACAACAACAACGTTGCCAATAACACTTTCATGGCTGTCCCAAAAATCAGAATTTAATAGATTTTCTTAGTTCTACCTCAACTCATCACTTACAATATACAAATTTCAAGAATTGTTCTAATTCTCTACTTAGATTTCAATGCATGCAACTATAAGTTAGTCTCATATACAATCTAAAATGAACCTTATAATTATTCAAAGAGTTTTACCTCATTGCTTCCTTGATCCTACCCAAAACTCAACCTAACTCAAGCTCTTGTTTTGTTTTTTTTAAAACTCTATTATGATTTACTCACTTGATCTTCTACTTCTTTGGTGAATTGAGTTTGGTTCCTTGTCTCTGGAGAAGAATCAAGCTTGTGAAACCCTTCTCCATCTGCATACAAGCAACTTGAGCTCTCAATATGATCTCTCTCTCCCCCTCTCACACACTCCTCTTCCTCACGTACATAAGAGTTTTCTCTCTTCTGTTTTTTATATCAACCAAAGTCTTAATGAATACAACTAGGTATATATATATAAAATATAACACCTCACCACCTTATATCAAATATTTTTTATAATTAAATCATTTTTTTTATCTTAGCAAGTGACATGTGTCAGCATGCATGTATCCTTTTTTATACCTCAACACTTTTTTTTTTTTTGCAAAAACACCCTTAATATTCGCTTTCATCTTCAATTACACCCTTCTCAAATTAATGTCTTTTCACTACAAATCCTTATTTCCTTTGTTCCAATTTAATTAAGCTCTTCCAATTGTTATTTTAATCGGTTTTGGACTTAATTAATTATTTAAATAATAATAAATCATTTAATTTAGCGTGTTCGGGGATACAAATGTGACACGTTGGGTCTTCTTCCTTCATGGACTCCTCTACATTGCTGCTTTGCTCGAGCGTAGTCTGGGTTCTCACCAGATTCTGCAGTTTGTATTTCTTAATTTGTTACCTCTTTATAGTTATTGGACTAGTTTTTTTCTTATCCTCCTTAGCTTCAGCTGGCCTAGCAACTTCTCCATTGTTAACTGGCTTGGCTGGATAACTTGCTCTTGTCTAGCTCTGTTTGTTCTTGGGCTTTTCGATCCAGTGCTAGCATTGCTTTCCACTTCAGTGGGGATGTCATCCTTTCCCTATTGAGTCGAAAGTGCAGACTTGCTAGCAGGGTAAGGTTCTGCCCTAGCTTCTCTTAGCGTAACAAGACTATTTTTTTCTGCTATCTCACTTATCACTTCTTTCCTGTTTAAGCTTCGGTCGCTTCTAATTGTCAATTTTTTAAGAGATGTCAGAGTAGATTCATGTTGCTTTTCAGTCATGTTCTTGCATGTCCCAATGTCCCTGCCTAGGTTGCCATCCTCTGAGCTATTTTCTAGCGACAGTTGGTTACTTTTCTTAACTATTGGTTTTAAGGTATAGGTTGGTCTAAGCCTGTACCCAACAGCTTCATTCTAGTACGGGTACCACCGATTTTTGGTCTCCTCGTCGACATTGCCCTTATCCATGGGCCATAAGCCAAATTGTTGTTCACTATGTAAGTGCGCTCCTTTATTATTGTCACGTTATAATAGTTACCCATGTTATGATCGAACAAGCCGCACAGATAACAAATTGATGGTAGCCACTTTTTAAGACTTTAAATTGCATGAATTTGTACATTTTAATTAGCATTTAGTATCGTAAAGCATATAAAATTATATACTTTTAAGTTTTATTTGTTTATGATAGGGAAAATGAGTTAGGAGGTGATTTGGTGGAAAAGAGAAGCAAAAGAGAAGAAAAGAGAAGAGCAGCAGTAGAGCAGCCTACTGCCGCGATCGTGGTTGGATGCGCGATCGCGGGAATGCCTAAAATGCCAGCCTCCAAGTGATATTAAGCCTTTTTTTTATCGCAATTGGATGTAATATCATAGATTCCTAACAGCCAAAGCTTTTATTGTGAGCACGGCTTGTGTGCGATCGTGACCTTTTCACTAAAATGCTTCTGTTACGAGCGCGACTTGTATGCAATCACTACCTTTGAACGAGAGCCCTTTTGACGCTGGCACAGTTTATACGCAATCATGGATTTCATGTTTCCAACACATAACATGTTGAGGTGTACTGATTTGGAGAAAAATTTAAGGGTGGTGAGAGGACATGTTCTAGAAGAGGGCTAAAAAAGACAAAGGACACGAATTACTTGAGGAATAATACACATTCTATATACTATCTCACTCATAGAGGAAACAACACATAAGAGAGACCTAATACAAGCAAGGAGAAGAAGAAGAAGAAAGAGGAGGAAAAGAAGTTGAAAGAAGGAGACTAATTTGAAGATTCAAGCTCCTTTGGATAACATTTCTCAATCTCTTTCCAATTCTAGTTTCTTGTTTATATTTTGAATATTGAATGATGGTTTATTAAGCCATGAGTGGCTAAGTTCTTTTATGTTGTTGGGATTTTGAAACCCATTGGATTTAATATTAAGTTGATGATTATTATTACTTCTTAAATGTATATTGTGTTTGTTGATTTGATTGAATGTTATATTGTGGCTGGATATAGCTTTAGTTTAGATCCATGCAATGAGAATTAGTGGATCTAATAGACCCACAAACACATGTTAGATGGATTAAATTTCCTTAGTAGGCATAGTTTATCTAATTTTTTATGGATTTTGCTTATTGCCTTGCATGCTTAATATAGGTTTATATTCATGGTTATAATTATAATTAAGCTATGTTTATGAATCTTATTTAACTGATGCTTATGGATTTGAGTAGTTACTTGAGAAAGAGTACTTAATGTTTATTAGAAAACCTGAGATATGCATTGAGAAGTTGATTAATTACATCAAGTTATCTTAATAAAAATGAGGTGCTTAATCTCTCAACAACATGTCTTTCCCATTGATCATTTCCTATACAATTTTAATTAACAATAGCTTGATTTACATTCTTTAGTTTATTGAGTTAACCTCCCAAATCTTTCTATTGCGATCGCGGATTAACCATGATCTAAACTTAAAACAGTAGCCACCCACTTCCCTCCTCCTCTTCTTTTTCAAAAACCATGATCTCTAGTTTGTGCGTGACCACCCTAATCACCCAAAAATCAAATTTTCCATTCAAATTTCTTATCAAATATCTTAAAATATTTCTCATTAACCTCTCTTTTCCTTCCTTCTAAACCTAATTCTTTTCAATTTATCCCCAAATCATCACAAACCCTTTTCCCCAATTCATCTTCATCACAAAAAAATAGAGCATTCATCGTCTTCCTCCAATGGCATCATCATTATGAAACAAGAAGAAGGCGAAGGTCACAGTGATGGAAATTCCTCAAAATGAGGGTGAGCTTGATTTGGCAAAGAAGTGTGGCCCTTTCTAATTCACTTGAAAGAAGAAGGAGATAAGTACCTTTCTTTTTCTTAAAGAAATTTTGTGGTTCCTAAGTGTTTAGATATATGAACATTAGAAGGTGTTAAACTTAAGGATAGAATGCTAGAGCTTTGTGATAGATTAGGATCGTTAAAATTTATGGACATGACTCATGTTGTGTATAGAGAGTTGACACTACAGTTTTCTACAACTATAAGACTCTTGGATCAAGCTTATAAGAAGTTTGAATGAAGGCTAAACAGGAAGCCCATTGTGATTATTTATGATACCATGTTTGTTGTGTTTGGGTTTCTAAAAGGAGGAATTTTTGAATCGCCTAACAAATACAAATCAAGGGATTTTTGGAGGGAAATCACCTTGCAAGAGGAGGTTGGGGATGTTTATGGTTCATTTAATGGGTTGATTCAGGATCATAGTTATGTTATTTTGCATAAATTCATGTGCCATTCCATTTTTAAGAAGATGAAAAGCAACAAAGTTTTGAGGTAAGAGTTGTTACTGTTGTGGTATATGCACGCATCTGCAAAAGTCTCCACTTCATACTTCGTCTTGTAGACATTATAGCATATAGCTAGAGCTCTTAAGGCACCGATTTTGATAGGCCATATCGTGATAGGTTTGGCATTACATTTTCAATTTTTTAACCCTCTCACTATTAAAATGCCAACCACTTTGTAGGATAGACTGAGTTGGCTCTTGCTTACAAGAGCTGTAATATTCTCATCCAATATGAAGGTAAGTGAGTTTACCAGGAGAAAGTGCTTCCATTTGAGGAAATTAGCATCAAAGAGGAAGAATTTACCTTAAGCTGACGAGGGTGAGGAAGAAGAGTATGAGGATGAAGAAGAAGAGGACCGAGGACCACTTCTTTAGCTGCTTGCTCCAGCTCATGTGGACATTACCTAATTTATAAAGAAGCTAGACCTTTTTAGGACTACAATGGAGTCCAAATTCGAAAGCCTTGAGAAATCAGTGGAGGATAAGTATCATGAAGTTAATGACCATCTTATCGACATTGAGAGAGAGATTCCATACCACCATTTCAAGCTCCAGGAATGCTTCAAGGCCACAAGTTATACAAATCTTCCCTCACCTTAACCTCAAAAGCCTAGAGCCCAATCACCTTCGAGCTCTCCTCATCAAGGGGAGTAAATTCTTTTCCCTATTTTTTAGTTTTTATTTTTGTTTTTAGTTTTTAGTTTTCTTTTTTCATACATATCATGTTTATATTTTATGCTTGTGAATTTTTTGTATTTTTATTATTTGTTGTGTTTGTGCATTGTATATATTATTTATG
>CATIWM010006619.1:0-74305 GCA_949671775.1 Mallotus repandus | reverse complement strand
GTGAAAATAAAAATAAAAAAGTGAAAAAAAAAAGAAAAAAGGAGAAAATAAAAATGAGAAAATTCACACTTAAAATTAAGTTAAATAGAGAAATGAATAAAATGAAAATAAAAAGAAACAGAACACTTTTTAAAAAAAAGTAAGCATGTAATTAATTTTTTTTTAAAAAAGACATTTCCTTATAAACCAATTAAAAAACTGGTTTAATCTTGAAAATTTTTTTAAACTTATCCCTAAAAATTTTGTAAGTGGGCCAGAGTTCACCATAAAACTAATAGAGAATTTCTATAGTTTACCTTCTTAAAGAACCGTGTGAAAAGGAACTAATAGTGTCAATTTTGAGTTAATAGAACTAAAGCAAAAAGCTTTGCCGTAAAAGTTGGGTTATGGCCTTTTGACTTGAATGAGAAATCTAAAGGAACTAAGTTTTCAATTTTCAATTTTCAATCCGCAGCTGCCATTTACTCCAAACCCATTTGCAGGTGTCATCCCACTTTCTTTTTTCTTCTTCTTGTTTTTAATAATTTTCACTGTATATTTCTGACAAAGAACCCCCCAATTGCCCAGAAAGAAAGAACGGAAAAGCAACAGCCAAAACAAAAATTTGTCTTGCATGCAATTACATGCATCTCTCATTATACTCCTCTCTCTCTCTCTCTCTCTCTTTTTTGCAGGGCCAATAGCAATGGACAATGTCAATGGTCCCCTCTTTCATTCTCAGCTCAGTCCTCAGCCTTTCCCAACTATAAATCCTCCAACTGCTCCTTCCCTTTAAACTAGTTTTAGTAAAAAATTTAATGGAACACATAATTATATATAGAAATAATTCAGAATTATTACTATAATTGTTATATAAGTATCTGATCTCAAGGCAAGGTGGTGGGTGGGTGCATAACAAGGCCTTTGCGCAAAAGAGGGTCACCCTTTTCCTTTTCCTTTCGCTTTCTAAAGAACAAAACACAAAATTCAATCAGTCTCCTCCACTTGCTATGTTGCTCTGATTTGATCTTTGTATTTACTGCCATTTGCTATTATTACACAGCTTCGAGAAGTGTGCTTAGATCTTGTGTGTGTCCTATGCCTTATTGCTTTCTTTGTCTCTTCTTCTTCTTCTCTAAGCATAAAAGGATGCAAGAAGCAAGAAAGTCAAGTTCTTGAGTTTTTTTTTTCTCTTCTTCTCTTCACCGCTACTATTACTACTCCTACTATCCTCTCTCTTGTCATTGTTAATTTGCTATATATATATATATACATATTGTGTCTCTTGGTGATTTTGAAAAGGGTCCCATTTGTTTCTAGCATTTGCACCAATTTGGTGGCTTCAAGTTCTTTATTTTTACTTCTAATTTTGGTTCTGTGTTTATGCATAGATCTTCTTGTGGCTTTGTTTCAGCATTTTAGAGAATAAATTTAAAAACCCACATCTCTTTTATGGGCTAGAATGTTCACCTGTTGACTGGTGTTTTCAAGCTAATGCAAGACCATTACTCACTCTAATCTCCTCTGTTTACTCCTAACTAAAAATTTACACTTTTAATCTTGAAAAAGCCTTTTTTTGTCCTCTAATACTTTTAACCCATGAAGATTTTCATTTCTGTAACTACTAATCAATTCATTTTAGTTTCGTACCTATTGTGCTTGGCTGTTTGGTGCTCTGGGGAAGCAGAGAGTGATGCAGCAGCTCCAATGGAGGAAGGAGAACAAGCAGCCTTGTATTCTGCCATTCAAGGTTTTGTGGGTAACTGGTGGAATGGTTCTGATCTCTATCCTGATCCTTGTGGGTGGACTCCCATTCAGGTACCTTACGTTGTTTGATCCTCCAATCAATTCTTTTACTGTTACATTGCAATATTGTCCTAAGATAAGACAACTGCCTCAAGTTTTGTCTTTTTTTTTTCCCTCTTCGCTACTGTGCTTTTCTCCATGTTTCAGTAGATTCCTGGGTACTTCGGTATGTCTCTTTTACTTCAATTTTTTTTTTTTGGGATGTTTTGCACTACATTTTCACTGTTTAAACAATTAATGGTTCTTGACTCGATCAATTTTCAAGTTAATGTTGGTTAGATTTTGTTATGAAAAATTCTTTTAGACAGTACACTGAGTACAGTGATAATGTTACTGTTTCATCTGCTAAAATATTAATGGATGTGACTATCTACAACAAATGAGTGATAAAAACATTCTATCTTTTACTCTGCAGGGAGTCTCTTGTGATATCTTCGATGGCCTTTGGTATGTGACTGACTTAAGCATTGGACCTGTGCATGACAACTCTCTTGATTGTGCCTTAGATGCTGAGTTCAGGCCACAACTCTTTCAGCTTAAGCACCTAAAATCATTATCCTTCTTTAATTGTTTTACCGACCACTTTAAACATCCAGTCACTATCCCTACAAAAAACTGGGAAATGCTAGCAGCCAGCTTGGAGAAGTTAGAGTTTAGATCGAATCCTGGTCTTATTGGACAAGTTCCCATCAGTTTTGGTGGCCTCAGTAAGCTCCAGTCTTTGGTGCTACTAGAAAATGGCTTGACAGGAGAGCTACCTAGAAATTTTGGTGAATTATCAAACTTAAAGAGGCTAGTTCTTGCAGGAAACTGGTTTCATGGCAGCCTTCCAGAAAGTTTTGGTGGGTTGTCTCAGCTTTTAATCTTGGATTTAAGCAGGAATAAACTATCTGGGCCTTTACCTTTCACTTTTGGAGGCTTGTCTTCACTCTTGAAACTTGACCTGAGCAACAATCAGCTAGAGGGTAACCTGCCAATACAGATTGGTTACCTGAGAAATTTGACAATTTTGGATCTGAGAAACAACAAATTCTCAGGTAGGTTGATCAAGTCATTTCAGGAGATGTCTTCCTTGGAAGAAATGGCATTGTCTAACAACCCTATTCATGGAGACATCCATATGATAGAGTGGCAAAAGCTACAGAATTTAGTCATTTTGGATCTTTCAAACATGGCTTTGACAGGTGAAATTCCTCTGTCCATTACAAAGTTGAAAAAGTTAAGATTTTTGGGTCTTAGCAACAACAGTCTCACAGGCAATATCTCACCAAAGCTAGCAACTTTGCCTTGTGTTAGTGCTCTCTACCTAAATGGAAACCATCTGACAGGAGTTCTTCAATTCTCTGAAGAATTTTACGAGAATCTTGGCCGGCGTTTTGGGGCTTGGAATAATCCCAATCTTTGTTTCCCCGCTGGATTAATCTCAACAAGCCATGTTCCTTATGGCGTAAAGCCATGCCAACAACAGATCACGTTGCACGAGCCCAATTCAGACTCCAAGTTGTATAATGGCACATTGAATCAAAGTTCCCATTTCATGGTCTCCTCGGGATGTTCAAGCCGTGGTGTTGATGTGTTCTTTTGGGTTTTTACAGTACAGGTATTTATGATGGTGTTTGTCTTGGATAGCCTCCCATAAACCTGTAAGAGAAGATACTGTTAAGCTTAGAGAGTACAACTAATTAAAGATGTAACAGTAGCTGATCTTACTTCTCCTTTGCCTTGTAACTTTCCTTTCAGCTACTTGCTAATGTATTAATACAAATCTTGCATATTCAAGTGCTAGTTACAACTTGATTGCATAGTCATTTGATCCTTATTTTTTCTTTTTAATTGTTATTTAATGATCTCGATTGTTCGTTCTTAGTAGTTAATTAATATGTTAGTACGAAAAATAATTGTATATTTTTACCAAAAATGAACCAACATGCTTTTTATTTTATTTTTAAACATATTATTTGTAAAATTGTAATGAAAAAATAAAAATTTATAAAAATTTTAAATTCAAATCTATCACCAATAAAGTCTTGGTATAATGGTCAAATTGAAAAAAAATAGGTGAACATTATTTATCATATAAGATTATAAACTCTCTTGTGCATTTGATATATGATACAATTTGTTAACATTTTTTTAAAAAAAAAAACTTTGAAAGTTATATATTTAACCATGCCTATTTTTGGCACATTTATGAACCTTCTTTTTAATATAAAAGTATAAACTATTTTCTAAAATTATGACATGTGGCAAATTTAGTACTTTAGATTAATAAATTATATAATTTTTCATAAATCTCATAAAAATAATTTAAAATAAAATAGATTTATTAAAAATCAGATAATTTAATTTTAAAAATAATTTATATTTAAAGTTAATTTAAATTAATAAATATTTATTAGAATTAAAATTTATTAATCTAAAGTTAAACATCTAATCATATTTAGTTTTAAAAGATGTTAATTAATTGTGTAATTTGTCAACTACGCTGTGCAAAGTTAATAATTCTAAAATAAGTTTACACAAAAATTTCTTACTCTTATAAACAAGGTTTTGATTTTGAAACTGAAACCTCCAGCTCATTAAGACAAGCGCTCTAATCACTCTATTTACTTTGAGATTTATTATTATTTTCTAGTTTAAAAAAAAATTATAGTCCGACAGTGAAAATAGCATTTATTATTAATAATATAATAACAAATTTGATGGTATAAAAAAGTGGAAAAATAATAAATTTAGTGTCTCAATTTTTGTGAGTTTCTGAATTTTAAATAATGCAATATAGCAGATTTAATATTGACTGTATGTTGAGTCAGATCAAATATAACCTACTTTTATTTAAGTTATTAGTCATATTACGTGTCACGTGTATTACATTATTTAAAAGGTAAAATTAACCTTACTAAAGATTATAAATTAACAAAAAAAATCTCATCATTAATTTTCGCCGCAAACATTTAAGGTGACTGAATAAAAATAATTTTATTTTTTAAATAATACAATATATGTGGCATATGATATAATTAATAACTGACATAAAAGTGGGTCATCTTTGATTTGACTCAGCACTCAGTCAACATTAAATTAGTCACACTACATTAATATATTTTTCTAAAATTTAGACATTTGATTATAAAAAAAAAATTACACATTTAAATAAAAAAAACACAAAAATTAAAACCCCAAATTTACAAATTTTTCCTAAAAAAAAAGTTAGACATAACATTAGCGAGTTAAGTACAAGTTAGCACTACTCGCACGCAACGCCAGCAAGACCCACCGCCCACGGTGAATTTCAATTTATGAAGAATTTTTGTTAGTGAAATTTGGTAAATTAAAATGGAATTATCAAACATGGCAGTTGGTGACATTAATATGTTGAAAGTGAAAGTGTAGGAGAGTAGTAGTAGACCTGTGGCCTGTGTGTGGAGGGGCTGTGTACAGTGGCTTTATGGGTTGGATAGAGATGCAGATATAATAGCGTCTGCGATTAAAGCTGATGATGATGATGATGATGAAGGCTAAGATCCATTAAAGATTGTCAAATATATATATTTTTTTAAAAAGACTCTGCCAAGCTAAGCTGATAAAAGGCTTCTCTTTGTTCAAGGTTTAGTCTCTTTAATAATTTTGTGTCCTTAGGAGCTATTAATAAGCTCAGTCTGTCAACTGCTGGATTCAAAAGAAATTAAGTTGAATGTTCTTCTTCTTCTTCATTCATTTGCTTTGAGACATTTCTTATGGTTGTTGTATCTCAACCATGATGAGATTTTCTATTATTATTGCTTAGGGCAGTCAAATTTTCATATAACTTTTCTCGTTTGTAGTTATGTTCTTTATTCTACTTTCTTCCATTTCCATGATATAGAATTTTTTTTTTAACTGAAAAACACAGGAGGTTCACCAATAGAGCAGTTAAAAATTAAATTAATTTTCTAATGTCATATAAAAAAAAGTTTATAGTTGATCTATTCAATGTTTTTTTAACAACTAATCTAAAACAACTAATTTACATGACTAAATCTCATGATCTGTAATAAAAGATAAAAAGAATTTAAAGATTAAAACCTACTCTCAACTAAATATTTTAATTTCATAATAAAATATTTTACCATCTATTATAAACGGATACACTATCTTTATATTAATTATGTAATATTATTTTATTGTGAAATAATTTAGTAACTAGATTAATGTATTTTACTGTTAAATGTATAATATATATTCTTTAATTTTTATATATTCTAAAAATAGTTGATAATTTAAATATTACAATATTTAACTACTAAAATATTACAATATTTAATAACAAAACATAATATATTTAGAAAAATTAAAATATTTATGCCAAATTATAAATTTGGGATAAAATTACTACAAATAATAAATGTTTAGTCTTTTTATGTAAATATTAGTTGATGTAGAAGTAGGCCTCACATTAATAGAGTCACCTAAAATACCACGTCAATATCTCCACATTTAATTTTTACCAAAATCAATTTTGAACAATAATTGTAACTGATTTATCAAATTTGGACATTTTGATCAATATTTAAAAAGTGAGCTAAACTCGCAACAAGTTGAAAGCATTTAGAGGTTGTTTAGTTTTGGAAAATATTTTCTATTTTTTTCAGTTTTCTTTCCCTTTTTCTTATTTTCCAGTTTTTCATTTTTAAAAATAGAAAGTGAAAAAACAGAAAATCAATTTGTTTGGTATTTTCATTTTGCAATTTTTTCATATTCTCATAATTTTTTTGATGAAATTAATTATAATACTTTTTTATTTAGTATAATAATAATTATTGTGATTTATATGATTGTATTTAATCCTAAATTTATTATAGTATTTAATCTTAAATTTATTTATTTTCATAAAAAATTATAAATCATGCACATTTTATTAATTTTAATTTGAAGTCATGGGACTTTGGTTGGTGGAGGTGGTGGCGATGGTGGTGGTGCTTGGTAGCAGTGAAGGTTGTTGTGGTGGTGGTGGTGGTGCTTGGTAGCAGTGAAGGTTGTTGTGGTGGTGGCCGAGGTAGGGGAGGTTATGGTGAAGGTGGTGGTGATGGTGGTAGCAGAAGTTGTGGTGGTTAAGGAGGTTGTAGTAATGCTAAAATATTATTTGAAAATTTTAGAAAATATTTTTTATTAGTTTTTTAAAATTTTTTATAATTTCAAAATTTTGAAAAATAGTTTTCTAAATTAAAAAATATCATAATTAAACAATAACTTATATTTTCCAGTTTTTTTGAAAAATTATTTTAAAAAACATGTCTTGTTTTCTAAAACTAAACAGACCCTTGGACTTTTGAGAAATTTATAAGATTGGACCAATTTTTTAATTGGTTTACAAAGAAATGTCCTATTTTTAAAAATAATTACATGCTTATCCTCTCTTTTTTCAAGAGTGCCCTATTTTTCTTTTTTTTTTCCCATTTTTTATTTGACTTAGTTTTAAGTGTGGACTTCCCTATTTTTATTTTTCTTATTTTTCCCTCCTCCCACTATTTTTCCGTTTCCGCTTTTTATTTTCTCATTAATTTTTCTTTATTTATTTTTAATTTCTCGTTATTCTTCCTCCTCTTTCATTTTTCTTTTTTATTTTCTCTTTTGATAATATTTATAATATTTGACTAGTGCTTCATAATTTTTTATAAAAAGCAATGTGAGACCCATACAAAACAAAAGTACATATTATTATTATTATTATTATATTTAAAATTTATTAAAAAATTGAATGAATAAAAAATACATAACACTTAGTTTTGAAAAAAACTTACAATTAACATATTCAAATTATAAAACCCAAAATAAATTTTAATAAATAATAAATTTCTAAACGACAATTGAGAAAGAAGAGAATTAAAGACTTAAAGTTTTATAAGAATTCATCTATGTATGTGTGTATATATAAATTTTAATTGTGTTTAGCTTTTCTTGAATTCTTTCTTTAATTTGATCTTTAGACAAAGAAAAATAAAAGAGGTGAAGCTGATAATGGATGTATTTATATTTATTTTTAATATATAAATAGTATTTTTTATTTTGATTAATTGAATACTATTATTTTTCATTAATTAAATACACGTTGAAGACCAACTATTTCTTTGATAATTTTTCTAACAATATATACTTACTCAAATTATCAGTTTTTTTTTTTTATGTTTTGAAGTATATAAAAAACAAAAAAATGTACAAATAGTATACTTGTTGTATACTATTTTAAATATATGAATAATACATGAATAATATACAAATAATATACTATTCGTTTAATAAATGAATAAGAAGACCCTAATGATGTATTATTTGAGACTAGTTCCCAACACTATGACATCTTACTCCTCATCCATGATTAAATTTGATTTTAGAGTTGAGTTAATTAGATTAGTATATTTTTAATATACAAATAATATACAGTTGAATACACGCTCAAGGCCAACTATTTTTTTTGATAATTTTTTTTACAATATAAACTTACTTAAATTATCATATTTGAAATTTATGAGAAACAAAAAAAATATATACGAATAGTATATTTATTGTATACTATTTTTAATATACTATTTCTTTGATAATTAATTGAATATGTATACATAAATTATTTTTATTTATTTTTTTTAATTAATTGAATATAATTATTTTTTATTTATTACTCAAGGCCAACTATTTAATTGATAATTTTTTTTATGAAATATAATATAACTATTTCTTACTCAAAATATTTTTTTTAATGTTTTGAAGTGTATAAGAAACACAAATATACAAATAGTATACTATTTTAATATACGAATAATATATGAATAGTATTTTTATTCATTTATTTATTTTAATTGACTGAATGCAATTATTTTTTACTTAGTACTTGAATGCACACTGAAGGCAAACTATTTCTTTGACAATTTTTCTAATAATATATACTCACTCAAATTATCAAATTCTTTTTATGTTTTTGAAGTGTATAAGAAATTAAAAACATACAAATAATATACGAATAGTATATTATACTATAGTTGTTCATATATTTTTAATTTTTAATATATTTTTATTATTGTCTATATAAATTTTGGTATTTGAATATAGAAACATATTTTCAAGACATAAAATTTGCAAAGATTAATTATTTATAAAGATTTTTTTAATTATGTATTTTAACCGTTTCATATTCATACAATATACTAAAAATATACTCATTGTATACTATAATATATTTACTTTGATGAAAGTGGGTACTGGTTATTGCAGTACTCTGATGCAGTACTAGTTATAGCAGAAAAAAATCCATTTGGTATGGATAAATAAATAAATAATCAAATTATTGACCAATAGCAAAAGAGGCACAAGCCACTTCTAGCAACTTTTTTGAGAAAATGACTAAACATTTTTGAGTGATTGCATAAACATTCATTTCATCCAAAATACTCAGACTTGGCCAACATAATTTAATGTACCAGCAACTATTTGTCGTTGTATTATGCTGCTGCATTTAAGATTCAGACAAAGCTGGATTAATACAAAGTGAAGCCATCATCATAACAAACATGCCATCCCTGTCGACAAGGTGGAGCATTCTCATCATACTCCGCACAACAACTCTATCTTTTCTTCCAATTGGCACTTCCAGGATTTGGTCTATTACTCTTCTCATTCCATTTATAGACAATCACTCCAGAACCATCAGTCCATTCTCCATCAATCCCTTGGTGGGGTGGAGGCGTGGAGCCAATGAAAATAATCCTTTATCCCCTGCAAGAATTGAAGACATCACTTTTTAAAATGATCACAAGTAGAAAATTACCCCCAGATGTCACCAACCAAAACTGAAGTCCCATTTAGCATTCCTGTATCTTGTAACTTGAACAATCTTAGTGGCCGACGCAACGTCCCAAGAGTCAAAACTTGGAATTTTTTCTTAAAAAATTAAGATTTAAATCAAACCCCATTGCTTTAAAGTGAAACATCTACAATTTTATTGTTTAAGACTTTAAATTAAGATACATTCCCGCAAATATTAAATGAAAACATAATTTAAATTGGAGTTATTTACACTTATAGTCTCTAACTTATTGCACTTTTTCTATCATCGTCCTAAAAAATTAATTGAACATACAAAAATTTCTGAATTTTAATTTTAGTAACAGTGATCTCATTCGTCAATTTTCAATGAAATTAACATCGAAATGTTGACATGGACAAATAAAGGATGATAATGTGACAAAATTATGTTTAATAATGAACTAGAGGTCACGTGAACCCCTTTCAAACTTTGCGGTGTAAATAAAAGAACCCCACATGACATAGCGTTTGATTTATTATTAAAAATAATTTTGTCACATCATCATCTCTTTATTTGCCTACGTCAATATTTTAATGTTGATTTTATCGAAAATCGACGAATAAGGATCACCGTTATTGAAACTAAAAGTTATAAATTTGTGTGTGTCCAATTAATTCTTTGGAACGGTAGTGAAAAATAGGTAATAAATTAGGGAATGCAAATATAAATAACCCTTTAGATTAAGGAATTTGGTTTACAGTCAACAAATCTTGACAACCAAATACAATCTACATGTCACTAAGCTTAAAAAAAGAATCATTTATCAAATTCATGTCCGTCATTTCAATGACTATATATCTAAACACACAGGAATCTGAATATAATATGCCATGATATGAAAATTTACCAAAATTTTAACCATTAAAAAAATGAAATGCCTGTATATTGAAAAGGGGAACAATTAATACTCCAAACACATCCCCACCTGTAACAGCTCGATTCAGATGTCTCACCGCCGCCTGAGCACTCATAATAGTCATCATCATCAGTCACAAAATTGATACCTGAAAATCCACAAGTGTAGTAAATCTGTATCTTTTATTTTCTTTGTGCAGAACTGAATCTGTGAGTGTGGTCGAGAAGAATTGAGACTGTGAAGGAAGATGCAAAGGAAACCAAAGAAAAAAAAGGAGAAGAAGAAGAAGACGTGACAGAAGTAAGCGGCGTTTTTAAGGTATGTGTGTAATTTTTGAAAAAAAATAGGATCTGTGTGTAATTTATTAGAAAGAAAGGGTATTTGATGTTATTGGCTCATTTTTTAAGACATTTTTGTAAAAAACCCTTGATTTTTTAAACTAATAGGTCTAAAATTTATTGGATAAAAAAAATAGTAAAAATTGTCAAATAAAAAAAATTCATGGAAATTGTTTTTACATATTTTATTTTTAAAAATTTCACCAATTTTCCAAATTTATAAATTTTCAAACTTTTTTTTATGTTTGCTATCTCTTTATTCCAAAAAAAAAATGATGTTAAAATGATGTATTATATCAGGCTAACACTCGGAAAATACTAAAAAAAATTTATCAACAAAAAAACCCAATAAATCTACAATTGAATTTGTCTTAATTATATATAAATCCATCATAAATTTTTGGTAAAAATTATATTTAAAATTTTCAAATGCAAATGTTTAAAACTCTCATTGATAGCTTAATAAATTTCCCTTCTCGCCATCACTAATGGTTGACAAAATTTTAAAAAAATTATATAAAAAAATTGTCTCCATTTAATTTAAATTTTAAAATAATAATAACTCTTATAACTATGAATTCACCTACCATGAGGTCAGCTTGATATAAATAAATAAATATATTGAAGAAAGGTGCAGGCGATTAAGAGAAATATATTAATTATCAGCCCCCACTCTTAAAACAGCTGTAATATAAAATACATATGAAATTTTCTTGAAGTCCCATCTTTTCTGATGTTTACCAAATACTCAGAAATCCTTTGAGTGTACTCTATTTATAAAGATTTATACAACAAATATTGATGATGGGATGTGTAAAACTTGATTTTCTTCTCAAAAATAGAAATTTGACTCAAAATTAGCAAATTTAATTTTTATTGCATAAGAATGTTTTTGAACCAACTTGCGTATGAAAATAAATTTTAATTAATTTTGAAGATGAGGTTATTCATACACAAACAACAAACTCTTTTAAGAAATTAAGAAATTTACAAGTAATTAAATTGCTAATTCAGATTACTTAGATTTCTTTTTTTTTTTGTTTCCATTTAGATTGAAACGACCTTAATCTATTTTCGAAAATTTAATTAATTATTGATCTATTTTTTCCCTGTCGTATCATTGGGAACACACATAACTTGTAGCAGTTGAAGATTAGAGTAGATTGTTAATTTGACATGATCAATTGATTAAAAAAAGAAAGATGGAACTAGTCAGAATTGATTTGGGAGCCAATAAGGAATACTAATTGAATATTACTTAAATCATATCACTACATTAAATTCAATTACAGATTTGATTAATTAATGTGCAAAGTCCACCATGGAATAGTAGTGTGGAAAGGTCTTAACAACTTCAATTTTAAGGGTCCAAATTGTGTCACTCCTACTCTAATTGCGGTTTCTTTGATGATAACAAATAAAATCCCCAAATAAACAAAAAGAAAAGTAATGCTTTACCGGCCAATAGAATTACTAATTAACTTTTTTTTGGTTGATTAGGACCTCGCTTGAAAAATTAAATTTATGGGTAGATTTTTTAGATTAGATCATTGTAAATTATGTCTCGTATAAAATCAATTTTATAATACTTGTTAACTCATAAATACCAATATTTATAATTTTCAACAAGAAATTTTTTTATTTTATGTAGTTTTTACTAATAAAAAGATAAGACAGCTTAAGTATATTAGTATTGCATAATGAAGACATTTTTTCCTTTTAAATCAGGTTAAAAAATCTAATTTTAATAGACTATACAACAGGAGGTAGTTCTTCCCTTTTAAATCGATGATAGTAA
The DNA here is from genome assembly GCA_949671775.1 of Mallotus repandus. Taxonomy (NCBI): domain Eukaryota; kingdom Viridiplantae; phylum Streptophyta; class Magnoliopsida; order Malpighiales; family Euphorbiaceae; genus Mallotus; species Mallotus repandus. The sequence continues at coordinate 61,691 of CATIWM010006619.1, read as the reverse complement.
AAATTAAATCTTATACTTTAGAATGTCCTTGAAAAATAATTTTTAACTTCATTGTTATTTACGGAGTATTGACAATATTGTATACCCTTTTATAATTACACTAACTACAAAATACTTACGAGCTTTTATGGCAATTGTACCCTGGTCATTAGTCAAGAAATAGAAAAAACAGATGAACAAACTCAGAAATTATCCCAAACTGTACATGATTTTCTTGCAAAAAAACTCATCTCAAGAGTGTCGTTTCTAGGAAAATTAGTGTTAAGAGACGATGACTCAGAGATAAGGATATGAAGACCGTTAACATTCGCACATCGGCACCAACACGTCCAAAGTGAGCCCACTTAGCTAGACCTTCCACGGCTAACCCAAGTCTCTGATATGGACTCATGGGTCACACAGAAAGGGTTCGCAGCACCCACCAGCAATCGTGCCAAAATGGGTTGCGTAATTTGATTTTTTTTTTCCCATTCTTTTTACAAAACTACCATTTTCTCCATACTGTTGACTAGTTCATTCTAGTAGGAACCTTCGTGCATTTTACTCTCAATAAAATTCATGACCGTGCTCGATGTCATATTAAATGGATTGGATTGGAGAAGAAAAATCTTAGAAGAGCTTTGTTTGAAATTATATTAGATTTGCTGATTTGATATTTACAACTGTTAGAACAGTTGACAAGGATTATTATCGTCTAAGCAATATTTCAAATCGTATTAAATTAACCATCTTAAAGTTTTATGGCATGGTAAAAGAAAAACAAAAACCATTAAACGAAAAGAAAATTAGACCATTTCAAAGTGACGCCAATAATCACCAAGTCTAGGGGTAAGTTAACTCAATCCTGGTCATTAAATGTCGGTCTGAAAAAGGTCAAGAGTTTCCTAATTTTGCCAAAATCATGGATGGTCATCATTATCCTCCCAATCACGTTGACATTATTAGACAATAGAATTTGGAATTAACATACACCAACTTGTTCACAACCTGCCACGTGTTCAACACGTAATGTAATACCGTTCTTTGTTCAAAGTCATCTCTTTTCATGACTCTTTACTAATTTACATATGGATTATTTTTATTAAAAAAAATTAAATATTTACTTGCTTTGAAATTATAGATATTTGTATATATACATTTATGTCTGATTATTGATAATTACTATATATCCATTAATAGTAATAATTAAAAAATATATAAATTATTTAGTATCTAATATACTATATATATCACCAATATCTGTTGATTTAAGTGGTATAAAATTTTAATTTTTTTAAGTAGTATTTCAAGTTCAAATTTTATATAGAAGAAAATAAATGATGAAATAGTTTTGTCTCCTGAATTCATCCAACAAAAATTTCAAATTAATTAGAGCTTTTGTAGATATTGGAGCATCAAATAGGAATATTTATCTACTAAATATATATTTTATCTAATTATTTTCACACATTTTCCCCCAATATGAATCCAGCTCAGTATATAATTTAAGAATTTTATTTCATTCGGTCAATACAAGTTAACAGAGGGCATCTTAAATTGCTCAATTTTTTTAAAACAATTTTTTATTTTGGCATCATGCAATTGGAGAAAACTTTTGTTTAATTGAAATTACTTAAAGATTGTAATTAATTAGGACTGAGATATTGTTCTTAATGCAGATGTCTATCACTGTCGGATTGAATGTTTTGTGAGTGTTATTGGACCCCAGTTGGCTTGTTTTCTTAACAGAGGTTCGCACGCAAAAGATCTAATAACCACAATTAGTTCAAACTATTAAATTTAAGAAGAAATTTTGCACTAATCACATTTAATTTTGCATTTTTAAAGATAAAATATATGTATTAAAAACAATAAATATATAGAATTAGGCAATTTTGATTAGAGTGTCCAAATGGCTGACTTCCTTTCGATATATGAGATGTTGACAACTTGATTGTCATAAAAAATAATAATTAAAATGATAAAGTTATGAAGTCAAGAAGCAAAATGGTGGCATGAGTAGAGTGCTTGTAGCATTCTCCGGGGAACCAAAATGCGTTCGTTTTTTCATGAATTTCTGTTTCCATCACAATTGCATATACGCAAATGTCTACATGTCATTTGTGTTGCTAGTAACCTATAGATGCGTAAAGTCGTCTGGCCAAACCCTTAGTTAAGAGGAGGTATTGTAAGACATTCAATTTCGAATTTTCACTTTTCTATTGTTCAATTTTTATGTATTAATTTACTGAGTTTTAAAAAATAAAGATATAAGATTAAGTAGTAGTCAAATGGTAAATTATTTATATTATTAAAAATATGTATTAAGCCAATGAGAGAGTAATTAATTAATTGGCAATTCCTTTTCAAGTGTATCTTAAGGTATAAAATTTCAATTCTACTAACAACCGTTACGATCTGGTTTGAATTTTAAAAAAATTTAATATTAGATAGAATATATTTGAAATAAAAGAAATTGTCAATATATATATATATATATATTAGTTATTTACATAAAAGAGGAAATCAAGTCTATGCCGGCACGGCGGCACCAGAGAGTAAGAAAAGTATTAAAATATATTATTTGGAAGCCGTTGACATCTAAAAAATCAGAACACAGAAAATACATTAGTCATTACCGTGCGTTTCACTCATTTTTCTGTTTGCCTGAAAATTTCCTCCACTTTCTTTGTATACGCTTACATAACACGCTTTCCTTAAATTTGGCATTTCCATGCATTCATACATTTATATGTACATTTTTTACATATATATATATCGATCAACACTCCTCTAATTCTCTGTAAAATCTTCAAAAAAGAAAAAAAAAAAAACAATCACTAGCTACCCATTTCCCATTTCTTCCTAAAACCCTATACCTATACATCTTTTAATTTCCTTCAACAACAATCAACATCTTCTTCCATGGCTTCTTCTTCTTCTTCTTTGAGAGTTGAGAGACATGTTTCTAGCAAAAGGTTATGTGTTCTCTTCCTGTTTTCGGTTCTTGTTATAAGCTCTGGTGTTGAGGCTGCTCGACCTGGCCCAACTCTAATGGTGGACGAAAGGGTCTTCTTGATGCAATCGCAAGAATACACGAAGCCTGCTGATCATGACCGTGGTCGCCGGAAATTGTACGAGACGAGTTTCTTTCATGGGAACCATATGTTCAACTTCTTGCCTAAAAATGTCCCTATTCCACCTTCTGCTCCTTCCAAGAGGCATAACTCTATCGGAAATTGAGCAACCAGTCTCTTATGTGGTCACAAATTGATTAATTATTTTCTATATAGTCCTGCTGCAGTTCTCTGGTTCTGGAGAATTTTCTTGTACCAGTGAACCAACTGCATGTGGGTTTTTTTGATTCTTCGTCCTAGTTTTGTTTACTGTATATACGCTTCAATAGGAGAAAAGATTTGTTCATTTGACAACACAAATACGGTATAATTCACAGTCCCGTATGAAGGAAGTAGTGTAATATTTTTTAATATACCAAGTTTGTTATTAGTATAATTTTTTTTTTTGGAATGAAAAGTTTGTTAGTTATGCATTGATCAAAATTGAATCCATTCAATTTGATATGGGTTTTTTATATTTTAGTTGAAAAGATATTGAATTAACATAATATATTAGGTGACGTAATTTCTTTATCTATCTTAATTTCTCTTTTTCTCTTCATTGAAAATTGACTTTGGATGATATAAGAAAAGTCACCATTTGGATCTACTTCGATGGAAGATAAATATATTAATCATATTATTTATATTAATGCAGACAGGAAGTCCACAACCGTTACCTTAAAGTCATTCAACGTGGGTGTGCTTTAGATCAATATAGAGACATATATATATGCCCCATAAATTTGGTTACAAATATATTAAATGATTAGTTGCCTGTGTTGCTTTAGCTTAATGGTTAAAGTCTTTACGGTATGCCGGAACCGAATCTCCCTCCACCTCCTACTCTCAAAACTATAATAGGCCAATTACATGATTAGTTGCTAAATTTTCCTTTCAATGAGCTAGGGGAGCCTTTTTTTTTTCTTCACCAAATTCTTTTGTTTACTTTTATACTAACTGTCTATTACTAATTAATGGGATTGATTAATGTAAAGGGAACTATTTAATTAATAATTAATAGCTATATTTTTCTCATCTTGTATGTTGCTAGCTCTTTAATTGGAATTTTATTATATTAAGCTTTCCATTGTCCATGAACTTGATGCAAGCAACTTTGAAAATAAGTAAATGCTATAAATTTTCCATGAATGACAGGAGCAATTAGAAATGTGTATTTTCAATCATGAAAATAAAATTATTCTATATATAAATGTCTCGTGCAAGGCATGTTGATCACAAAATTCAATTTCTGCAAATGTGTCTCATTCTTGAGGCATATTTGTCCCCATCACCACAATTTTTTTTTTATAAAATATATATAGGAATGCCAACTTTGCAGATTTTCATGACACCAAGTTAAGCATATAGTATCATGCCAAGTAATGTAATAATTTCAAAGAAAATATGTAATAAACTCTGAATAATGTTAGATGTCACCAGTCGCGATTTGAATCATATTATTACGGTTTATAAAAATATTCTTTATATATATCATGATAATAAAATATATTCTTTTGTTGTTTGGATAAATAGACATGTTAAATTCATTTAAACGTGTCCGACTGTCCATGTAAAATGCATTATTAGACCCTATTCTATGCAATTCTTGAACCTGTAATTTGTGCAATTTTCTGTTTCTTCTTTAATTTTTATTTCCTACTTAACATAGAGTGAAAACGACCCAAATAATACAGTGAAAAAGATTTTTTTTTTTGGGCTGACTTTTTTGAAATATTCATTGTGTAAGGTTGTAGCTTTTTAACATATTGTCAATGCCTTGGGAAGTAGGATGGAGGCTTTGAAGATTCAACTTTTGAACACATCAAAAGGACAAATTCTTTTTATGCATGTACCAAACTATCCCATAATTCATTCACAAAAAAAAAAAAAAAAAAAAAAAAAATATCCAATAATTCACCTGTAGTGAATTAATTTTAACAATTTTTTTTGGAACAACAATTAATTTTCACAATTGATCATGAAAATTTGGATAAACACTATAATATACTTAATCTTTGCTCTATATATTTTCTACATAATGCTTGAGTTTGTACATATGTGCATTGGGCTGTTACTTGCAGACAACTACTCAATTGAGTCTTGAGGGAAACCGAGACCCTGAATAATGCTATTATAAAGCTGTTGCCAGTTTTTTTGGTCAAAAAGTCAGAAATTAATATTATTATTATGCTATAATTGAATGGCAATAGCTTTGTTGGTTGAAGTGGTCAATCAATGTATTATACAAAAATGTATCTTTGTGAACTTGATTAAGTTGATGTACTTGTGTCCTAGGATTTTGTTCACTTTACAACATTTAAGCAAAAGCCAAATCTTAACACACCATCAAATATGGAAACGAAATCCCAGCGCTTTTATTATTTCATTAAAATGAGGTTAGATGAATTTTAGAGATGGTTTAGTTGGTTTTGTTTGCTTTTTTTTTTTAATAAGAGATATGGTTTAGTTGGTTATTCATTAAAATGAGGTTAAATGAATTTCAAATATATGGTTTAGTTGGTTTTAACTAGCGGGATCGTTATCGTTTAAATGATGTTTTGAGTTTAAAACGTGATATATGCAGTTGCATTAGATTAGTTGTAGGAAAACATTCACCATCCTTGTAGTTTTCTTTGAATCAAATTGAATTAGTCAAAATTCAATATATTCTAAATATTGATGGTTCAAAAAAAAAAATTTATTTTAGTAGCGTAAAACTCAACTCAGCTTTTATGTAAGGATATCTCATAAAAAATTTATATTCAATTGTTTATTAAATTAAACTTTTTGAATCAGTATTATCACGAAATGTAAATAAAAATTAATTCCACATTTAATATAGGGTAGGAATATCTCATAGTTTGAAAAAAAATAAGAATACCTTTGCTCAGATTAAAAAAAAGTAAAAAATAAAATAAGATGAAAAAAAAGTTGAAAGAAAGTTGGTTAGAGTCTAAAAGGAAAATAAAGTTAATGTGTTCCATTGTCTTATACTTTTGAGAAATAACAATTTTAATAATTCAAACATAAGAAAATTATTTTTCCATTACCTTTTAATGTTTGTCTCTAAGAACAATAGGTTTTTTTTTAACCTTAAGAAAAATGATTTTGATGCAACATTTTTCTACTTTCACATAATTTTAGCCGTTATATTAAAATCATCATAAAACACTTGTATTGTAACAACATTAAAAATTCAACTTAAAAATGCTCAGTTAGCATCTCCTAATAAATACTAATCCAAGTAAAAGTGTCTTTTTGATGTTGCTAAATTAGCTATCGGAAGTAGATTTAACGATATAATACTTTTATATAGGTAAAATATCAATAAAAATGATTTAATATATTTTGGGTCGACATTATGGTAGAACTAATAAATTATTTTCAAAACTAACGGTGGAGCTCTAAAAATTAACGTAAAATTTTAATTTGAAATCTAATTAAAAAGGCAAAAAGAATAAAAACATTCCTGTGCAAGGCATATATATATATAGAGAGAGAGAGAGAGAGAGAGAGAGAGATATGCATGTGAGAGCATGTTCAATATTTTATTTATTTTGACTTAACATTTTGCTCCCACATTTCCTCACCGTACGAATGTAATTAGTGGTTTTATGCGGTGGTGCAAAATTATTGATGGCCAGGTGGTATACATACATTTTAATTTTTCTTCACGTGGGGCTTAATTATTGTAATATTGTACGGTAAATTTTGTTTTAGAAAGATGTTTTGGTGCTGACATTAGCCTCAATTTATTGGCATTGAGAGTCACTGTAATCATGAATTTTGGCAAACAAAAGCCAGATTTTGTGGCTAAGTTGTCGATAAATGCATGGTTGGCATTCTCTTCCAAGCCATTCTAAATAAAGTTGAATTCATATTGTTATACTTCTAGTTTTATGGAGAGGAAGGTTCATGATTTCAGGTGATTATTGGATTAAAATTAATTTTTTAAATCTATAACTATAGAACTTGAACTCCGTATCTTTTAATTTTTTTTGAAAAAAAAGTGATGGTTAAATCATATTTTTACAGGCACGCTTCTAAAATAAATAAAATTTTGAAAAAAAATTCAAAATCAAAATAAAAATCTTGAAGAACATGTAAAGAAAAATACATTTTTTAACGTAGAGATATCAAAACTCTAGATCCCGTCAACACTTGTTTGATGTTTGTTAGAGATGTTAAAATTAATTATTGTTAAAAATTCATAATAATAATAATAATAATAGCTAGCTTATTTTGCACTAATAGCTTTTACAAGCAAAGTGGAAAATAGAACCCTTTTTTTTCCCCTTTATTACGTTGTAAAATCAGAGGCAAAATGAGAGGAATTCAGGGGATTTGCATGTGGGCAGCAAAGGCCCTTAATCATAATATTATAAATTAATGAGTTGCTAAATTATGTCTAAACTTGATGATTGGTTGTATTAATATTAAGTAGATAGATATATTATTTTATATTAGCGATGAATATTCATACTAAAATCGCTCAAATTGATCATATAAAAAAATCATACTAATTCTGCTTTTCACTTTTTTATGTATAAGATGTGAAAAAAAAAACAAGCAAACAAACAAACAAACAGGCCATGACATAGGTTGAATCCAAACCTTTTCAATACCCATTACAAAGGTGGCAAAACAGGCTAAGCAACAACAATTGAGTATTACAAGCAACTGGTTTGCTTTTTTTTTTTTTTTTTCCTTGAGCTAAAACCCGACACAAACCAACATTGGTTAGTAATTTTGGGTTTGACATAAAAATTTTATTTTTTATAAAAAAGAAAATAATTAAATTGATGTTAGTTTCTCAAATCCAACTTTCATATGTCATAAAATGAGGCTAATGCCAAAAGTTGTGAAGAAATAAGCAAAGTAATTTGAAGAAAATGCAATTCCATTTGTGAACACACAACTTTTTTTTTTTTTAACAAGTAAACACGTAACTCAATCACATATAAATTTGATTTTACTTTCTTTTGGACAAATTACTAAAATCCCCTAAAATTTACTCAAATATATTAGTGATCCTTGTTGTTTTGGTAATTTATTATAACATCCATAAGTTTTGTTTATGTTATACTAACTCATCATTCCGTTAGTTTTACTGTCAAATTATGGACTAAAGTGTGATTTTCTAATAGAAAATATTTTCTTTTGGTCTTAAAGTTTTATATTTTTAAAATTCATATCATTCTTCACTTTTTAAATCCTATATCACTTTTAAATTTTTTTCACAAGTGAAAAATAAATTCACTTATTTAAAATATAAAATTTTATAGAGAATAGTGTTTTTATATTTAAATTAAGAAGTATATATATATATACACACACAAAATGTCAATATATAAAGAAAATTGTAAAAGTACTACTTATTTTAGTAATATTCCAAATTGTAAAAATGTTATTTTCAATGGAAACTATACCTCTTTTAGTTGAATTGTTGTATAGTTATTGTATAATTTCTTAATTGAAATAAGCTTTATATTTTTATATTTTATATAACTTATTTAATTAGAACTTTACTAAATGTTAATTTTTTTCACTTTGTTTCATCCCTTATTAAACTTTTGAATTTCTTAAATTATTTTAAAAATTTACAAAGAACTTATATTATAAAATCTTATTCACATTAGTTAAAATTTTTGATTATAAGTGAATCTAAATGAAAACATTAATATTTATGAGAAAATTTTAAAAAATGTCAAAATATGAAATTTAAATTTATTTAAATTAAAATAAATATTACAAAATACATTGAAAAATCATAGTGTCTTTAATTATAGTATTCCTTTTCATCATAATATTTTACTCCAAAAAATAATATTTGTTAAGAACATGACTTCTATAATTAAAGATATTGTGAAAAGCAGTTATATTACTACAATTTTTTTATCTTAATGTTTATTTGCTTATAAATTTATTTTTTTTAAATATACGTTCATATTTTAAATTAAAATATTAAAATTAAAATAAGTGATTTATTTTTTTATTTGTGAAAATGATTAAAAAGTTAATATAGCATCTAAATTGTAAAAATGGTATGAAAAATATAAAATTTTAAGGATCAAAAGAAAATATTTTTTATTAAAAAATTACAGTTTAAGTCCTTAAATTGACAGTAAAACTAACTGAATGATGAATTGGTATAGCAGAAACAAAACTCAAAAGTATTATAATATATTATCAAAACAGTAGAGATCGACTAATATATTTAAGTAAACCTCAAGGGTTTAATAATTAACCTTTTTTCTAATATAGTTCAAAATGATGCACCTATTATGCTATAGTTATATAGGTATTATTGTTGCAATTGATTCTGAATTTTAATTTTGATCACAGACATACATATCTTATTTTGTACGGGATCTATATAAGTTGAGAAATTCTTACTCAATTAAAATGCACAACACTGAAACATATTCTAAATATTTTATATTTCATTAATAAAAAGTGTGAGATTTGCATATATACTATATATTACAATGTAACGCATCCTTTGAAAAAATTATTATCTATTTTATATACAATATATCTAATGATTAAATTTATTATATGTGCCTTAAATATTCTATGTGTTTTTAATATATATATATATAAGTATTTTGTATTGATTTTATTTTTTTTAATGGATCAAAGTTGTTAATTGACCCACACGTAAAGTCGTTTGTAACCCTAAAGTCGATTTCGATAGTTAGGCCTTAAATTTAACATTCAATGCCTCTTCCAATGGAAGCCCACTTAACTGTCCAAGCTTCAAAATGTCCCCTTTTTTAGGGAAGTCTATAAATATATATAATCAAGGGATAAGGTATATTTTAGCTCCTAAACTATATCTCGGGGTGCATTTAAGCACCTAAAATATTTTTCGGCTCACTTAAATCAAAAATTCAAATTTTATTGAACTATAGGCCCCTTTGTTAACACCTTCTTATTTCTGCGACATATCTCCATTATATGCCCATTAAAGTGGGCCACGTAGGCAACAAAATCCCACTTTTTGTTTTCCATCTCCTTCAATCGACAATTTTTCAATATCTGATACCCTAAAATTGAGCGTAAAAAAAGGGTAAGAATTTGGTTGTGAAAAATTGAAATCGAAGAGCAAGCAAGCTGATATGGCTTCTTCATCTTCATCCACAGCAAGCTCGATTAGTAGAATGATTATGAAGGAGCACCAAAGTTTTGCAAATGTAAACACAGAGGTATGAGAGTGAAGGCTCCTAAATGGAAATCTTGGACGAAATGAGGTGAGAAATGGAACCGGTTGCATTTAGATTTTTATTATTAGTTTAATATTGGGGAAAATTCTTTTGGAAATTTGCATTTTTAACTTTGATCAATGAAATTTCAAGGAAGAAGTTGTGGGTATTTTAAATGGCATGATGAGCCTTTGAATGAAAGGGTGAAGGATTTGATAAATGAGTTAAAGTGGGAAAACATAAAATTTGTTGTTGAGAATAGGCAGTTGAAGTCGATGCTCACTGGAGAAAATACTGCCAATAAAGAGGTTGCTACTAAAATTAATGATTTTTGGCTTGAGTTGAGCTAGTTGAAAAAGGCTACAGTGGACATGCATGATTATTTGATGATAAGGAAAAGGCTAATAAGAGCATATGTTGTTATTGGTATCTCTTGGTTGGTGTTAGTAATGTGCTTCATGATGTTGTAGTATTTTAGTGTTGGTTTTTTTTTTTTTTAAGAACATGTGCAAGTGTTGCAATTGTTCTGCAAATTATGCATTTGTAATGGAAGCACATATTTTGATCCCTGTATGAAATTTATTTTTTGAATGTTAAATGGGAAAATTAACTACTTTTGTTAATTTTGAATCTGCCTAGAAACATTGCAGACTACATATTATCTTCACTCCAGCTGTATTGAATGAGAAAAAAATAAAAAAGCACACATTGCAATTAAACGAAACTTGTATCTGTAATTCAAGAACTACAATTCATAGTAGATGAAAGTATGTAGACATCTAAAAGTGAACAAACTATAACCTAATTTGTATCAAGTTCCTAGTCAACTTGATTCATTGTTTATGAGTTCAAGTTCATGTAGAACTTAATATCCATTAGCAAAAAGTATAAGCCTTCTCCAATTGTTTGGCTAACAAAAAAGATAAAACAGACATATCATGCACAAAAAAACATTTCTTGATGCTGTTACAAGCTAAGTTTCACGCATTTTCTCCTTCTATCTCAATTGCATTTGTTGCCTTTGAGTCTGCAGCAGACTTGAGCTAATAGATGGCCTTCCTCTCCATTGCAATCCTGGAGGCTGAAATGGTAAATCCATAGCCATGGTACCATTTGAGCCATCTCTATGAAAACCAATATGCCTAGAAGGTCCCTGTGTAGCATTTCTCGGTTTGCTCTTTTGTATCTCTCTTTCATTTGGTATAAAATACCTCGTTTCAGGATCACAATTGTCCCTATGTGTAGCTGGTGCATTTCCACTAAATATAACCCTCTCAGTTAAAGTCCCAGGCTATTCACAAATAATATGATCACCATTAACACAATTGGAATCCAACACAAACCTTAACACAATTAACACAGGTTGTTCACAAATAACCTGTTGGTGCATTTCCACCATTCCAATAACACAAGCAAAAAGCTAATTTTTTGACAAAATTAAAAAAAATTAACTCATATTTAACACAGTTCCCCTTGTATTCAAATTGACATAGTACCTATGGCCTGTTGTTCTTGGCATCCGCCGAGTTGTTTCCCTTATAGGTAGTGTGACACCTGTTAAGGATGTCAAGCATACATTTTATGCATATGACTAATACATAACATATCTATTAAAAACTAACTTTAGATCACATGTCAATATATACATCACCCTTATATATATATATAAGTAATACATATTACACAAAAAGAGCTTACAATATCATAAAATTTATTAAGTACGTCATGCTAAAAAACCTGAGGACGAACCCCTCCTAACCCACCTAACACAATGCTAATATAATTGATGCAAATGTTTCTTCAAGACATATTACGGTTCTTATAATCCTAGAAAATATTGCAGAGGAGTGAGCCTGCAACTCAGCTAATGAATAACATAATATTCTATGGAAAATAGCACATTCAAGCATGTAGTATTATCAATTATCAATCCATTCATTGTTTAACTATAATTTATAGTATATACATGGTAATAGTCGCATAGTAATCTTGTACTACATATTTTTTTAGCCTTTATACGACTTATCAAAGGGATTCCATAACGCACACAACATTGTCATAATCATAGTGTTTTCTTTTGGACAACAATGTGCTTGTGAATTACATGTGATTCAATTTTTTTTAATAATTCCTGGATCCCCATACGCACACAGCCCTGCCATAATCTTTTTCCAACTGTATTTTTTTATTTCTTTTTTTTAAGCCGTTCTATGGCATGTAAAGGGGAATCCATATCGCACACAGCCATGCCTTATTCACAAGTAGCATTACGTCCTCATATTCATCCAATCACATTTCTTATATTTACATATATATCAAGAGTTCACCACACTGTCATAGCACTTTATTCAACTCATCATCAACTAAATACATCACATATCACTCCATAAATCAAATTAAAATCTCCCCCATAATATATAGAAAAATAATACTACACCAAAATATATCATATTTCAACATGGCAAAATTAACAGTGCAAATTTAAAAATACACAGAAAATTTCACGTTATGAATATCAAAGTCATATTCTTCAGATCAATTGTATTATAAGTTTAGATTAATTTTCAACTGATGTCACATCAATTGGATATATATAGAAGGGGAAACATCAAAAACATTCCACCATAGTCAAGCTGTCAACAAAATCAAGCAACATAAAGTATGGTTCAAATTGGCAATCAAGACAAAAAAATTAAGCTTCTACTATTTCTATCAATTTTATAAATAACATCTCAAAGTTTTTATAAAAACCAATTACAACCAATTTGGAGTTATAAAACTCTAGATATAGCTCAAACAATTATGTTGTTCTCCATTGAACATGGAATCCGAATTTCAGCAAACCTCATTCACATGTATAATCTCATCTCAAAAACAATCAACCATCAACATAATAATCAAAATTCAGAATCTACCAATCAGAACACACATATTTCTCTTATCCAATCAACTTAACGAATAAATTTATAATTATTTATTTATTTGTGTTATATCACATAGAACATTAAATTATTCACTTAGCTTTATTGCTTCTTTCCCTTTGCTTGTTAGTTGTGTGTCAGCCTCTCTTCCACTTGGTTTAGCTAAAATATATCATAATTTACTTATTTTTAACACTTAATAATAATGGAACCTCTTTCTAACATGATAACATCACCAAACTGCCGAAACATATGAAGCTGCCAACTATGACAGATTTAATAGTGTGAATTTAAAAATTCTCCAAAAATTCTATACAATTAATCTGAAGATGAAACTTTCTAGATCACTTACCCTATATGTCTAAAGTAATTTAAAATTTATTTTGTCTCAATTTGGATGTGTATATAGGAATAAATCTAAGAAATATCCACCTTACTCAAACCAGCAATGAAACTAAGCAATAAAATGTTTCTTTTTATTACACTAACATAAAGTCTGAATCAGATCGAGCTAAAAGAGAAAAAATTTTAAATAATTATTCTAAGTTTCCATATCATCAAATAAAAATTGATTTGAATCTTCCTATCTTAAGATATACAAGAAACACTGAGACTGATTTTAACTCATAAACTCTATAAACCTGATTCACATAATTAAAATGGCTGCTTTCAGGGGTAAATTTGAAAACTTTCTGGGACTTATAGAAAAGGAATTTTGAGGTAAAATTTGAATCATTCTTATATTTATATGTGTAGAAAATTCTATAAAAATTTCACTTCATTTAGACAACTATAGAGGGAGATAAGGGTAGCTAAACACAATCAAGTCAGTTTACACTAACAGATTGAGCACTACAAAGTTCAGCTTGGTTAGACTATCATAAAGGCATAATCATCTCTGACCCAAAACTAAAAAGTTATAGAGGACATATTTAAGTTTCCATAGAATCAAACCAAACTTAATTTCAAGCTCTATAACTCAATATATGATCAAAATAATATGACTAAAAAACCAGGAAAAAAGAACCCAAAAATTGCAGCATTTGAACCCTAGATTAAATCAATCAAATTAATTAAAATAATTACCAAATGAATCACCATAGACTATAGACCTTTTAACATAATTAATATGTGATGATGATAAAGGAGTCATTCCATTTTTATATCCAATTCCATGAGTATCTCCATGAAATTTTTGAGAGTCAAGAATATTATCTAAAGTTTCTTTTCCTCTTTTGAATTTAGAAATAAAATTCTTTAATTTTAAAATTTCCTTAGAAAGCATATAATTTTCATCACTTGCTTTGTTAAGTTGGTCTTTCAAGGAATTTAAATTTTTTAAATCACTCACAAGTTTATCATTTAATTTAACAAGATTAGAAAATTCATTTTTAAAATTTTCAAATTCCTTGGTTAAGCTAGTTAACTCATGCTTATAATGTTTCTTCTTAGAAAGTAAGCTTTTGCATTTAAGCAAGATTTTGCTCACAATAGAGCTCTTATCATCATCATCATCATTATCATGATCATAATAATCATCACAAGAAGAATTAGAAGTAGTTGGTACCTCATTTTCATCTTCAAGAGCCATGAAGCAAAGGTTGGCCACTTCTTGTTGTTCCTCTTCCTTCTCGGATTCGGAGGAATCATCCCAAGTAGCTTTGAAGGTCTTCTTCCTCTCCTTTGCATCTTTGTTCTTGAATTTGAGCTTGGGGTATTCGCTTCTAATGTGACCCGATTTCTTGCATTCATAGCAAGTAACCTCTTTAGTCTTTTTACCTTTATATTTCTTGTTGAAGTCCTTAGTTCTTGAGGGATTTTGCTTTCTCAAGAACTTCTTGAACTTTCTTATGATCATGGCAATATCACCATCTTCATTACTATAATCTTCAAGATTTTCTTCTTCACTATCATCTTATAAAGCCTTTAAAGCTATGTTCTTTTTCTTCTCTTCCTTCTCTTCTTGCTCATCTCCTCTTTGCTTTAGAGTAAGCTCATGTGTAAGGAGTTTACCAATAAGAACATCAGTTGAGAGAGTTGAGAGGTCTTGAGCTTCCCCAATGGAAGTGACTCAAGATTCCCAATCCTTTTTAAGTAGGATTCTTAGAATCTTGTTGTTCACTTCTTCCTTGGAGAAATATTTTTCAAGTTTCTTAAGAGTGGTGAGAAGAGCATTAAGGCAATTTGTCATTTCTGCAATTGATTCTTGAGTCTTCATTTTAAAGAGTTCATATTCATACTTATGAAGTTGAACCTTCTTGCTTCTTACTTGCACGTTGCCTTCATAGTGATTTTCAAGAGTCTTCCATACCTCTTTTGTGGATTGGCAACATTGAACTTTCCTACCTTCTTCTCTAGGCATAGAAGAGAGTAGTGTGATCATAGCTCTCTTGTTTTGTGATTATCATCTTTTTGAGTTTGACTTCATTAACTTCTTTTGAGAACCACTTCCTCATTATTGATTTTAGCTCTAGGAGGTTTCCAACTATCTAAGATGACATCCCACAATTTAATAGAATCATTATCAAGATAGAGTTCCATTTTGAATTTCCAATGTGGGTAATCATTTCCATCAAAGAATGGTCTAAGTGAAGAAATATTTTAAATTTCACTCCCTATGATCTTAACTTTTAGCAATTAAGTTCCTAGAATTTAAGCTTTGATACCAAATGAAAATGCCTTATGGGGGGGGGGGGGGTGAATAAGGCAAGGGAAGGATTTTAGAAAAATAAAAATGAATTCAAGGAATAATCAAAGATTGAAAAAGATTAGAGAAGGAAGAATGATGAACACAAAGATTTAAGGAGTTCGGATTCAACAACAATCCTACGTCTCCACCTAACTTATCTCCAAGTTAGGATTTTCAATCACCCACAATCTTATTCACAAAATTGAAAATACACAAGAGTTTAAGGCTCACTCTTTAAACGTTATAAACAAGAGTTTCTAGGCTCACTCTTAAACCAAATCCTAAGTGTTTTAATGGCTAAACATTTAAACTAATTCCACTTAAAAATATACCTCACTTCCCTTCTAATTTATCTCAAGTATTAGATTAAGATGAAATCCTATTTCTATCACACAACCGACTCTCATAAGAGTTAATCAATACAATGAATATTGATAGAAAGAAAAATGAAGCTTAATGAATGCTTAGAGAGTTTTTGATAATCAAAGAGTAATGTAATGTATGTTATTGTTTATCACAACTCTAGAGCACATATATATATATTAAACTTAAAAAATATGGCTGTTGGAGCCATTGAATATGTCTCTAACGTCTCTTTTCTTAAATTCAAAAAATATGATCGTTGGGTCGTCACTATAGAAGCAGAGCTTCAGTTGCAACCTACTGTTCATCTCAGCTTTCTGTCATTATAGAAACTTTGCTTCAGTCGCAGGTTACTATTCATCTCAGCTTTCTGTCACTATAGAAGCTTTGCTTAAGTCGCAGGTTACTATTTATCTCAGCTTTCTGTCACTATAGAAGCTTTGCTTCAGTCGCAACTTAGTATTCACTGAATTTTGACTTGGCTTTCATTTGAGTCTTAACTTATACACACTTAAAATAAACATATTAAATGCTCAAAATTAAGTTTGTTAAGATCAAAATTAAGATTGATTATTGCTAAGGTCAACAATCTTTTTTTCTCAATTTTTTTTGTTCAACGTTTTTTTTACTTTTAAGGTATTGTCTTTATTTTATTCTCAAATTTTTTTTTTTGCTTAATATTTTTTCTCTTAAGACTTTTTTTTTTCAAATGAATAATTATTAACTAAACATCTTCAATTATTGTTAAACCAAGCAATAAATAACTTCAAATGTTATAACAACAATAAATAAACAAAATTTTCTCATTTTACATTCTTAAAGAATAAGGATTTTATTTTTTTACTTTAATTTGTTTATTAAAATGTCTAATAACTTTAAAAAAAAAAATTATTTCGTACTTATTAATCATCAATATGTAAAAAGTTTACATTCCATATGATGTATTTGTAACATCAACAAAAAAAAACACTGAAAAAATAAAAAAATCAACAAACCGAAACAAAAAAAAAACTAAAATCAATAACTGAAACAACAAAATAACAAAAATCAACAAAGTTTTACAGTTGTTGATTATTGTTGATTTTTAAATTATTTTTCGTTATTAATAATAAAATTAAGGCCATAAATAAAACTCTTACTTTTATTAGTATTAATGATAAAAATAATAAGTTTTTTGACATATTTCATAATTTTTATTGTTTTTTGTTGTTATTTTTTTATTTTTAACAAAAATCAACGAACATAAACAAACAAAAATAACAAAAATAATTGAAAACAACAACTGAAACAATAAAAACAACAAAAATCATCAGAAGCAAAAAAAAAATTGCAGTTGTTGATGTTTATTGTTTTTTCATTTTTTCATCATTAATAATAAAATTAAGACTATAAATATAATTTTTAATTTTATTAGAATCAATAATGAAAATAATAATTTATTTGATATATTGAATAATTTTTTTGTTATTTTTATTGAAAAAATAATTATTAAATACCATGGGTAATTTTTACTTTGATTAGTGTTTGTGTCATAATTGAAATTTTTTAGCTAAAATATATTAATGCCATTAAACTAATGGCCATTTGATTTAATCAAAATTCTGAAACCCAAAAACAAGTGAAAAAGCCCAATCCATAAAAACAGCTTGGAGAAGGTTCTGGAGATAAAATTTTATTATTCATGCGCTGCTTTGGGAAGTTGATTACACTAATTTATTTCTCTAAAAATGGATGACTCTTGAATGGAAAAATTACTTGGAGAAGGAAACTAAGGTGAAGGTTACAAGAAGATTCTAGAATTATTTGTACATTGATGAAGAAGAAGATTCTAGATGAACATGCCTTAGGAAAAAAATCAGCATGCGAGTTACGTGAATTTATTGTCAGAGAATGGAAAACTCTTGAACTGTTGAAGAATTAATTGGAGAAGTAGTCTGTAAGCAAGATCATCTATAAAAGTAAAGGAGAAGAACATGGATAGGGCATCTACATCTACAATCATCTACAGACAACAATCATCATTAGCAAATTTTATTTAGATAATTTTTAGTAAATTTTAAATTTTTAATTCTTATTTACAGCTATACTGTTTTGTTAATGATCTTTTAGCTTGTGTTCAATCTTAACTTAATATAATTTTCTTTTACTGTTCAAGAAGCTCAATTTTTCATTAAATTTTATTTCATTTGCTTGAAATCCAAACGAATTGTGATAAAGGAGTTTGATAATTTACAATTATCTTAAAAAAGAAGTCAAATTTTTATTTTGAAGAATTTCTTCTCTGACACGCTCGCAACCAACAATCTTTTGGCACGCACTCGAAAACCAAAAATTAAAGAAACAATTAGTTTAATTTCTAAATTCTAAATAATTACGAAAAAATAATTATTAAAAACTATGGACAATTTTTAGTTGAATTAGTTTATTTTTTATATTCTAAATAATAATAAATTTTAAAATTAAAAAAATATATTATTTAGAATCTAAAATTAAATTATTTAAAATATATAAATTAAATAAATATATAAAATCAACTTAAATTAAAGATATTTTCAAAAATAATTAATATGTAAGAAAATAAAAAATACCGAAAATAAAAATGAAAACACGAAGCCAAATCTACGATAAAAGTGAAAAGTAGGGAAACAAAAGTAAAAAAAAAAAAAATTTAGGCCACCAACAATAGAAATGTAGTCAACTAGAAGAAGGGGTGAAATTCCCTCTAAAAAAGCTTTAGGCCATCAAAAATCATATGGAGGCCCAATGGAAGTTAAAATTTATTATTATCACTTAAAAATTCCTACAGACATTTTAAATATGACACCAAACTATTAAAAACTATTGAAAATGTGATATATATATATATATATATATATATATATATATATATAATATTTTATATTTGATTAATAAAAAGGAATATATTATGTCACAAATTTAAACAACGGAATGTAATGTGCAGAAAGTAAATAAGGAATTTTCATTATTTTTACCATTTAGGACTATAACTGGATTAAAAAATGGGTAGCATTCTAAAAAAAGGAGGTGCCAAATATGCTAATTTTATGAAAAAATCCAACAATGTATATATATAAAATTTTTTTAGTTAGCGAATTCTGAGATGTAAAGTTCGATTTATGCTGATATCGATTTAAAGGGCATGATTGCCCTTTATTGTGCAGTTCATAAAAGTTTAGGTCATATAACTTTCACATTAAATTCTAATCCTGATTTTTTAATTTTGTGTAATTATTTAACACTAAATTCATTTTTATTGACAAAAATTGTTTGGTTCAAATCAATTTACAATTTATTTGTAGATGAATTTTATTTAAAATTTATTTGAAAATGAAATAAATTGTTCAATGTTATGTTTGGATGCAAAGAATTTGAGCATGAATTTAAATTTCAATTAAATCTCTTATTTGAAAACTATATGAATTTGTATTTATGAGGACTTGAAACAAATCTACAAGGAATTTAACAGTTCATTTAATAAGAATTTGAAACGACATTTAACTTTATGTTATTTGAAATCTTTATATTTAAAATTTAAGATTTCAAATAAAATACTTTCATTTAAACACACTTTAATGGAATTGAACCAAACAAGAGGTAAATAATAAATGCCAGCATTACACTAGTTTAATGATACATGGCACTCTTGTAGAATGAGGAGGTTAAAATTTCCCCACATTTTTCCTCTCCAAAAATGCTTGGTTATAACCAGAGTTTATTAAAAAAAAAACACTAAATATTAAATATTGAAAATATGTATTGCTGATCTAATTCTAAAGAACTAATGTTAAGATCAAACCTCGTTAACTACAAAAGAGTTCTTGGATTGGGTGTACATACAAGTCTCTAATTTTAAAGTGGCCCTTTTTGTTCTACAAAATCCAACTTCTTGTGATATGGGTATCCTTTCTCTCCATCCAAAATTTTTTGTGCTACTTTCAAGATTCAATACAACAATACTTCATGGTTTGTGTTTCTTATTCAATCACAATTCACAAGAGATAAATTAAAGCTTTTAACCTCGAAGTGCACGAAACTATGAAGATTGTGTAGAACAGCTGGACAAATATGATAGTCAGTCAAGCTTCCTTGTATTGGTATGGCTCAAACCTCCCAAGACAGGCTTGTGGATTTGATATCTTATTTTACTGTTTGTTCTTTGTTCTACTTTTGAATTCATAAAACGGGTATATGCAGGAAAGAATGAAAAGCAGCAATATGGCCCTTTCGTTAGTTTAAAAAGCTAATTCTTTTGTTTTAAAAAGCTCACCTGTCAAGAGAAATGAAAGTTAAAAAGATTTCACCAACAATATTCAATTGAGCCAAAATAGCATTACAAATATTAGAAACCATTCATCAACACTAGCTTAAAAATTCAGGTGAATTTAAGACATGCAAACTCCCATACCATCCTAAAATAATTGGTCCTTGTTTAATTTGTAGACCAAACTTGTTTCTGTGTATAAGCAAAATTTATTTAATCCAACAGCAATTTTCCAAATTAAGTGGAATATGATACATTTTCATGAAAAGCAAAAACCATTTCCACCATCCCTATACATAAATATACCCCAGCATCACCCACCTTGCATTACCTAAGCAAGATTACTAAGCTTGGTAGTAGACAACCAAAAAAAGGACACATGGAGCAGAGACCCCTGCAGTTCTTTTTTTTTTTTTTTTTTTTGACATTGGCTTAACACTAGAAACTAAAACATGAAAAAGAACCAAAAAAAAAAAAAGAGCACTAATGAAGAGATATGAATGCTGATATATGTAACCAGTATCTACTCCATGGCCTTTATATAAAAAAGGAAAAAACCTTAAACTCTAAGCAAATAAACACTAAGTTCTGGACCTCCAGACCCATCAGGATTCATCATATAAAATGCTTCTGAATCTTTTGATCCAACAACTCGTTCAAACCTGGCTCTCATGTACATGAGTTCGCCTTCGGACCCAGCTCCATTCCCTGGCAACACACCAGCACCCATTGAAATTGGCTCTACAGCCTTCAAGACCTTCCATTCTTCAGGACCACATTCACGTCTCATTGCATATCCACATTTCTTGCCATTGCAATATGTCCTCCATATAGGTTCATCCAGTAATTTAACTGCTTTCTTTTGAGGCTTCTTTTCACACTCTAATGCAATTCTTACTAAACCAGAAGCCATTTCCCTGACTAAAACGCTAGTTGGAGTTGCAAGTTCAATCAAAAAAGGTGGATTCAGTTTCACATCTTCCTGAAAGGCAAAATGAACATGACCACGACGATGCCCAAAAAGGGTACCTATCAATTTGGTTCCTAATACAGAATGATAGGTCGATCGGCTCCTACTAAAAACAGTAAGAGCCGATCGGAGCTTAGAAACTGCCACCATAGGAACTTTTTTCTTATGTGAATGAGATTGTGGTGGTAATATTTTCTTAAGCTCCTGATTATCTTTCAACTCCTCCTCACATGAAGAATGTGAGGAGGAGTTGAAAGTTAAGATTTCCTCCTCATCATCTTCATCTTCAACAATTTTCTTTTTCCAGTTGAAGTATCTCCTGGAGAAAGAGAAAGAAGAGTCAAGAGGAGTCTTAGCCATTATTGTCTTCATGTTGGGGGCAAAAGAAGCTAAAACAAATAAACAAAGACAAGAAAGAAATTCTTCAAAGATGTGTGTGGACTCTGAAGGAAAAGAGATAAAATAGAAAGAGATACTTTGGTTATGTTTGCTTCTACTTAGTGGTTATGTAGAGTGTTGGTTGATTTTATTCTTCACTTGGCTCTCTGTTAGCCCTTTTGTTTTGTCAGCCTTGTTGGGTCCTAGCAAAAGAGAATCCTGACAAAAGGAAGGTGATCAGCCCCACCTAACCCACCAGAAAACAAAAGAACTATGTGGCCTAAAGACAATAAACACAGAGAAAAGAGGCAGATAGAAATGGACAGGAGAGGAGATTTTTGAAACAAGGGGTGAAGCAATAGTGGAGTCTGAGGAGACAATACCATATTGTTATTTCTTAATCAATGCATGGAGAGGGTCTGAACCCTGAAGCTAGAAATTAGGAGTGATGAGTGGGGTAAATTTAAATTGTAAAAGAGATAAAAAAAAATAGAAAATAATTAAAAAAAAAAAAGAGTTAAAGGCCATACAGAGACTGTTTGCTCTCTGTCTGACTTGCATTGGAAACGGTTAAGCGCAGGTAAGGCTACACCAACTGTACCCAAAAAAAAAGGACCATCGCATCCCAACACAAACACTGCTCTTTTTTCAAGTCCTTTCATGCTCTCTCCAGTCTCTGCCCAATTGCACTGGTACCCACAAGCCACCTTCAGCCACCTTAGTGTTTTGTATCATAATCTTGCTTTTTCTATTCTTATCTATTAATCTTGAAGAATGATTTACAGATTCTGATAGTTGCTGCTAATTTGGAACAAGCAGTGATCTGTTTTGTATAATAAAGAATAAAGATAGAAGAAGCTTCTGAATTCAGTTCCTAACAAATTTACTAATAATTTAATTATGCATTTACATAAATCACTCAATGAGCATAATAAAAGGGTCCAACAAGAATCAACTAAGTGCCATTACATGATGATTAATAGTTCACACCAAAGAACATTATTAAGCATTTAAGTGACCCAGTCATGATAATGGGTCACAGCCGTTGAGCCAATAAACATTAACCTACAAAAGAATCAAGAATGTGGTAGATAGGTGGATAGGGTGGCTATTGGTTTCCATGATTAGACCTTTGTAGGTTGAATTTTTATAATGTGAGGCAGATCCCCATGTCCAGAATGAAGACAATGTGAGAATTTTGTCTCAATGATTTTGCATATGCTGCACATGTGGCTTGCAGAATTTCCTATGAAGTCAAATCTTGTTGAATTTTTGGCTAACATGATTAATCAGTACATGTATTCATATAATGTATGTGTCTTCTTCTTAATATAATACACATGTTTTTGACGAATTCATAAAGCTCGTTATAAGGTAAGAATTTAGAAGTTTTATAAAGATATTTCATTAGACCCACCAAACCAACGGATCAACTAACCATGGTCTATGATCACCAACTTGGGAAAGGTAATACAAGTTTTATTTATGTGCTTATTACTACTTAATTATGTTTCCCTTTGATATGAACTTAAATCTTTTTTAATCCAAGATCTAACATTCTTGGACAAGAAACAAATAATAAAATGTCCAATTTAGCTACGCAAAGTCAAAATCCAACAACTGCCATTAAAAGATTTAACATCGCTAAACAACCAAAGACATTATTGTTTGTGTGCATAAGGATTGTGTTTGAAAGATTATAAAGAAACAAAATTTGGCAATCTCAGCTTGCATATGCCTGCCCATGAGGCCTAGAACTTGCTCTAGCCTCAAGCAACTTGAATCTTAGTTCTAGGTTTAATCCTTGTCAACAATAAGATTTACAACACCCGGAATCACAAAAATAAATTAAAAATAACTCATTTTCTATTAATTTTAAAAATTTTAATATATATTACAGACCGTAATATATAATGGATAAATGATAATTTTTTCATTTTATACATATGTCCTTATCCTTTTTTAGTGCTTTTATGAATATAAGAGAGTAAAAAGGACATTTGCTCACATCACAAATCGTGATATAAAACATTAATTTTGCAAATTTATAAGAAACAAAATTTTGCATATGCGTGCTCGTGAGCCTAGAACTTGGTCTAGGCTGAGGCAGCTTGAATCTTAATTTCAGGTTTGATCCTTGTGAAGGTTGAAATTTAACTTTCGGCTGATTTTACTAAGATTCACATTTGTAGTATCTCGCACTCCTTAGAAATTAAAAATGCTTCATGTTCTACTAATGCACATACACCGACAGAGTAACAGTTGTAGCCCTTACGAGATAAGCTAGCAATGCGACATCATCCTAAAAGAACTTTCATCTGCCTTAAGGCTTAAACTGAAAATTTAACACATGAGCTAAAGAAGCATGATACCAGTACCACTCTTTAAAATAATTCAGTACAATGATTAAAAATCACATACAGAGGGGATTTTTCTGGTTTAATCAACACTTCATGTAAGCACCCACTTTAGAAGAATAATAATGATTCACAAGCCCAGGCTATATATATATTGGCTTGAAAATTAAAGCACCACATGAACATATAATAGCTACTCCATTAACCATGGAAAAAGAAAAATCTTTATGATCTGAAGGACCACTGCATCTATATCGGACAATGACCATTCGGAGCTCGTGCAGTATAGTATTGAAATAATGCTTGTTGGTGTAGAGAGTGCTGGCTTGCATAAATCAAAGCTACTACTGATAAGTGATAATAAGAATCAAAGCTACTATTGTAGGGCAGTACAGTGTACAGACTCTGTTGCTACATAACCCACCAATTATATATTCTTGGTCCACCACTTCTCATGTTTAATTGATGTCCCTCAAGCAAGAATTTCAGACTTCAGACCATCAAGTTGATATGCGGATAAATTACTATCCTCTCTTTGAAGTTGTGATTTTGGTCCATTCAATTATATTTAAGATTCATGCGCTTGGTGGATTTAGATTCTGCTACACTTTTATCAAAGTATATTCAAATAACTTAAATAATGATGAATTACTAGAAACAGTTATCACTTTTTAAACTAAGTAGAAGTTAAATTTACAAATAACTGCCCGCAAAATTTGTACTGCACAACTCATAATATTTTAGTGAAGTGGTAGCTAGACCACTGTTATCAAAGTGTATATGAGTTCTAAGAATGGTCTCATTCTGCAAATTCTTGATTGAAAATTGAGCTCATTTTGAAACACTAAAGAAAGCATTTTCTTGAAAAAAACTAAAGGAGGAGAAGATGGGTGTAGTAGCTTTCATGCACGGTACTACCTCCTCCTCATTAGTCTGATAAAAAGAAAACTATCCACGCAGGAATAATGGATTCAATAAGAAAAGCAAATATTTCTGAGACCAGCAGTCTAGACTAAAGCAGAGCAATTTTTATTAGCAACAAATTATTTTGAAGTCCATGAACTTTTCGATTTCCTTCAATTGATCTTTACTGAAATTTTGTCTTTAATTAAATCTTCAAACTTTTATTTTTCTAACTACATAAAGATGCATTTTTACCCCTAAAATTTTAAGCATGGCTCGGAGAAGCGTTCTTTTTTTTAAAAAAAAAAATAATAAAAATCCATGAGTTTTCAAAAAAAAAAAAACTATCTAAGCCCCTCATATAATAGAAACCAATTTTAACTCATTTTCTTTTTGCTTTTTTGTAGGACCTATTAATATGACATGGTAATAAATAGGTTAGATATTTTACTTTTTAAGTAAAGAAAAAAACATTATACTAAAATCATCTCCAACACATCAATAATTTGCGTTAAAAAGGCACAAATTTGTGTGGGATCCGCTCCAGTCCGACACCAATTTACACAGCAAATTGTTGTGTGAAGAGTGCCATAGCAAATTTGTTGTGGCATTATTCACACCAGCAAATACTATTCATCTAATTTTTTCTTTTTATTGTATATAATTACAAAATAAATTATATATTTTGACATTTGAAATATTTTAGACCAATTTCAATTTAATTACAAAATAAATTATTTACTTTGACATTTGAAATATTTTAGACCAATTTTAATTTTTATTATTTTATTTTTCTTTTCATGATAATTATTTTATTTATTTTTTAATTAAAAAATATAAAATTATTTGAATGTATTATTATTTATATTTTCAAAATTAATATAATTATTTATACTAATTACATGTACATAAGAAATATGATATTCACATGAATATAAAATAACATTATATAAATATTAAAAACATTTACATAAATATCAAATATTTTAATAATTCGATAGACGAATTTAAGACCCATTAATATTATCAAAATAATTATTAAAATTATTGGAGGCAGAAGGTGGGGTAGTAGTGTTGGTTGATGTTGTGTATATCTCTTTTATATAATATGTACTTATTCAGTTTCAACAAATGCACCCATAGTTTAATTTTTGATAGAATTCAAGTTCCTCATTAAAATTTTATTTTTTTCTCTTAATTCTTTCACTGATGTATGTTTGTTATATGCTTGTAATTAATATGAACTACTTTTCTTCAATGTCTGCCTTAACTTTTCATTTTCTTCTTTTAAGTATTAATGATAGTTGAAGTTTATTCATCATTTGTCCTCTTTAACTTGGCTTTTTTTAATACCAATAGGACGTTCAGATGAACCACCAACATTTAAATAATATAAATTAATAGAAAATGATGACAAATTAGGAGATTCAAGTACAAAAGAATCGGGAGTAGGATTATCTAATTTTGATGAGATATAATTTTTTTTTTTCATGGGAGATTTTTTTCTTTTAGTGCTAAGATGATCTTTAGACTTTTCAAAATCCTTCACAATATTTCACACATGATCAAATTTAATTTTTTTTTTATAATTAACATCTTACATAAGTGATATTCTTACATGAATTAATTGCAAAATAACATATTTAAGTTAATAGATTCCATCATTTTAAGTAATTATTCAAAAAATTAAAATTTCAAAAAAAATAGAAATTTTAAAAAATTAGACAAAGTCTAAGGATGAAATAGAAATTGTAAAAAAAAAAGTTTTATCGTGTAGTGGGACGTAATATCGTGACTCGCTACATGTATTGGTATCCTTTTAAGAAAACTCATGTATTTTTGTGGGTAAATTCTCTGGATGGTATCAAAATTTTGCACTCGATTACAAAATGGTACCATTACTTCAATTTGTATCTTTTTGGTACCACAACATCGATTTTAGTTGCATCGGAAAGTCCCAAAAACAAATGTGGACACCCTCGGATTGAGACCCGCAACGAAAGCTCAATGATAAGATTGAGCAAGCTTTGGATGTAAAGGGACCCAAAGCTTTCTCTGTAAATGAACTCGAGAAACTCAAGAGTGTTAAGCCCAAGCGCATAAAGCCCAAAACCTAGATTTAAGACCCAAAAAAGCAAAGTTGATCTTCAGGCCCAAGCCCGCGGACCCAGGCCTTGGCCAGGCCTGGTGAAGGGGTGATCGGCTCCTTGAAGGGGGCGATCGCCTCCTTGAAGGAGGCGACGCCTCCTTAACAGTCGGCTTAACTCTGCATTAAATATAGATTTGACCTCATGGACCCACAAATATCTGGTTTGCAGATTTATGCGGGAAAGGAGGACTTTCAAAGCAAAAATGGGGTGAAAAGGATAAGGGGGAGTGGTGTGAAAAGGATAAGGGGGAGTGGTGTGAAATGATGACTTCTTATCCTAGTGGGATTTTTCTTGAAAGTTGAGAAGGTGATTAAGCATAAATAGAGGTCTTATTTATTTTGAGAGGAGGTTTTAGCAAAAAAATATTCAGGAAAGAAATTGGATATGAAGATTAGAGACTAAGGTAAAAAATAAGGAGAAAAAAAATAAGAGAGCATAACACATTTTGGGAAAGGAAAAGGATGAAGAAAGAGGTAGAAAACAAGTTCTTAGCTAAGGAGAGTTCATTTTCTTAAAGAAGAAGAAGTTCTTCTTGCATCCAAAGGACTAAAACCAATCAATCAAGCTCCGAGGGCTCAAGTTAGGAGCATTAAATGTAGTTTATTTAGTAAGAATTATTGTTTTCAAGTTTTGAATTCTTGTTTTCATTTTAAAAGCTTTGGTTCTTGCTTTTAACTAGTTATTTTCAAGTTTTAATTCATTGTGTGTTACAAGAAGGCATAACTATGTGAAATATTAATGTTTTAGTGGTAGGTTTACGTTTATATCACATGAAAATTAGTTTGCTTAGAATTTAAGTAACTTGAAATCGGGGATTCCTAGTCAAGAAGCGATACCTCTTAGCCAAAGGGCGACGCCTCTTAACAAAGGGGCGACACTTCTTAGCCAAGAGGTGATCGCCTCCTACCCAGAATAGTGTATGGTTTTAGTTGTTTTCTAGTATATTTTTAGTCGCCCCTTCTCGAGGAGACAACCACCCCCTTAGTAGTAGTCCAAGAGGCGATGCCTCTTTCCAAGAGCAGTCACCTCCACACTAGAATCCAATAGGATTCTGCTTTATTTTTAATATCTTTTTTTTGTATATTTTCAGTTTACTTTCAGTTCCAACATGCCTACATCATTTCATGCTTTCAAATTCCCTATATGATTGCCCTGATGTCATGTTTAAGTAAATGTTTAATTTATGTTGAAATAAATATTTATGGCTTTTGTTGCATATACAATTACATTTTTTTATATTGAATTGTTTATGTTGAAAGTGTTAACCTTTATTTGTTGTAGGTCCCTTTGTGATTTCTAATCACTAAGTAGATAGTATATTAATTAGTTCTTGAAAGGTTTTATTTCAATTAAGCATCTTTATATTTATTCAAAGCATTGTAATCCCTAATCCCTCTCCCATTTGTATTGAATGAATGTTTGTAATATTTATTATTTGCAATGAATGCCAGGGTAATAAATATGTAAAAGGACTAAATGTGCAAAATCGGTAAAACATAAAAATGGAAATGAGTGTAACTCAACAATAGTAAAGAATAAATTAAATAATTGAAGGTAATAAAATACAAAACACAAACGGAAGCCAACCGCAAGGTTGGGTGAGTATTCAAAAGCTCCTACCCAGTTTCTAAACTCGATCTCTGATGACGTCTTCTAGGTACCTTCATGGAATCTTGTTGCTGTAAAGTATGTCTCGGTTTTTACCCGGGTGGCAACTCCATCTCCAATATGGGCCCCAAGCCCATATTGTGTTTCCTACAGGCCCTGAGCTTGCACAGTGTCATGGTCTCCAACACTTGGGCCCACAATTGACCTCGTCGCCTACACACAATCAAGCCAAATTTAATGACGTGGCAACCAAAAATGCCTCGTCAGCCGCCACATCATATACCATATTGGCAAACTGTTGTAACTATTTTTATGTTTTGCTTTTCGGACCATTGAGAGAATTCTGAAATAATCCAATTGTGAACAAGCAACATAATTAACTTAAGTTTTTTTTTCACTTTTTATTTTTTTATTGCTGACGTGTCATACAATATGGTTGCTGACGGGGCAACTCTAGTTGCCACTTCACTAAATTTAGCCTGCTTATGTGTTTGGGACTTTCCGGTACAACTAAAACTGATGTTTTGGTAGCAAAAAGATACAAATTAAAGTTGTGGTACCATTTTGTAATCGAGTGCAACATTTTGGTATCGTTCATAGAATTTACCTATACTTTTGTTCTAAAAAAAGGAAAAGCTTATCGGAACCCTGTTAAAAACGTTAGGGGCAAAAATGCACCTTTGTCGTTTCAAATTTTTACATCCTTAACTTGATGTTTATTAAATTTCAACAGATTTCCATGAAATTATTGCCACCTCGTATTGTTTCCGTTAAATTTAAACTTTTTGAGTTTTGTTCAAGAAATTCTTAATAAATTATTATATTTAATTGAGTTCTTAAAATTTTATTTTTTTAAATATTTATATCCTTCTGTAAATATTTATGAAATATGTGTCAATAAATATTATGTGATGTGACTATTAAATAAAATTTATACCATGTAGAATTTTTAAAAAAAAAAATTAAATTTGACTACATATTGGCTTATAAAAACTTAAGTTCAATTTGAATTTAACTCATGTTTTAATTTAATATTTTTTAGTTATTTAGTTTTAAATGTAATCTAATTTTTTAAAATTAAGTTAAATTATTTCATATATTTATTTATAAAATTGACTTAATTTTATTATTTAACTTAAGTTTTATCGAGTTTTATATTTTATTTAATAAAATTAAGTAAAATAATAACATTAAGTTACATTTAACTTAATTTTATTGTTTAACCTAAACTTTACTTAATAAAATTAAGTTAAATTATTTCATAAATTTATTTTAAAAATTTTAAGTTGATTTTATCATTTAAAAAACTAACTCAATTATCAATGGATTTTAATTAAATTTTATTATTAGAAAATATTACAATTTTAATACTTAATATGGAAAAAGATTGAATATAAGTTATACTTTATATTGTTCAAATTTTATGGTACTGTATTAATTTACATTATATATATAAAATAAATTTATAAATTAAAG
The DNA here is from genome assembly GCA_949671775.1 of Mallotus repandus. NCBI lineage: Eukaryota > Viridiplantae > Streptophyta > Magnoliopsida > Malpighiales > Euphorbiaceae > Mallotus > Mallotus repandus. Next base: position 31,291 of record CATIWM010006619.1, on the reverse strand, counting down.
GATATTGATATATATAAATATTTTGATAAAAAAATGTGAAGTTAGCAATGTAAAAATTTATATTATTAACAATTGAAAGTAAGTTAAAGTTATATTATTTAAATTATAAAATTAAATAACTTAAAAATATTAAATTAAAAAATAAATTAAATTCGAGTTTTTAGGAGCCAATCTGGAGTCGACTATAAATTTACAAATAAAAATTTATTCTCTCTATTCCATTCCAATTGTCTTTTAAGGTATAATTATAAGTACAAATGACTATATAACCCTCTTTTAGAAAAACTAAAAGTTAGTGTGAATTACAATTAATCCAATAGAAAAACTTACTCTAAAATCAATATATGGGTAAAACTGAAAAGAAGAGTTTATTTTTTATTAGTAATCTAAAAGCGTCATTTGGATTGAAACAAAATCTATTTTCTGAAAAGATAATTAGAATGGAACGGATGAAGTATTTTACATGTTATAAATTTTATCAAATAGTCACGTTATACAATATTCATTGATACACGTTTCGTAAATATCTACCAAATGATATAAAAATTAAAAAATTAAAAATTTGAGAACTCAAATAAATGTAACAATTTATTAAGAACTTATTAAAATGAACTCAAAACGTTCAAATTTAAAATAATATGATAGTGACAATAGTTTGATAGAAATACCGTAGTTAGAAAAATAAAAGTTTGAAAACTCAATTAAAGATAAAAATTAAGTAAGGATCAATTGAAAGAAAACCAAAAAATACAAGGATCTTTAAGATAGTTTGTTCCTTTTTATTAATAGAAAGTTGAAAGAATACCTATAATTTGTACTTCTGTTGTGGTCTAGACCGGAACAGATTATCTTTGTCAACTAAATGTCTGTAAATGTTAACAAGACACTCTTTTATGATTTTGTTATCTTTATGATCTTTCAAATTAGATTTGAAGAACACAATGCATACGGCTGACATTGAATCTATAAAAGCATGAGATGGCCATAGGTAGTTAATGCAATGCTTGTGTTCTGCTGCCTCTGCTTCATGCAATACTTTCTCCGTTTGGTTTGCGGGGAGAGGCTAAAGAAAACATTAACATGATTTTACGTCTTGCCAGGGACAATACAACAGCAGTAACAAACAGATATAAATGCTCCGGCCAGGCTGTTGGACGGCAAGGCTGTGGGTCAGGTTCGGACCCAAGCCTTCCCCTCCCAAAAAAAACTTTGGTCAAAAAAAAAAAAAACAGGTATAAGGGAGCTCTGGCAATAGTGTCAGGACTGAAGAATTGTAGTCCTGTGGGTAATGCTGCTGTGGCAATGACAGTAGCGAGGAAAATGAACAGGGAATCACAAGTTTAGCAATTTAATAGCTGTCTCTGCCGCTTCTCCCTTTGAAGCTGTGAATTTGAGAACCATGTTCCATTTGCTGAATAAAATACCAAAAAAAAAAAAAACAAACAGATATAGGGGAGCTCTGGCAATAGTGTCAGGACTGAAGAATTGTAGTCCTGTGGGAATGCTGCTGTGGCAATGACAGTAGCGAGGAAAATGAACAGGGAATCACAAGTTTAGCAATTTAATAACTGTCTCTGCCGCTTCCACATTTGAACCTGTGATTTGAGAACCATGTTCCATTTGCTGAATAAAATTACAAGCAGCTAGCTAATTGCTTGTACATATTCAAGCAAGCATCATCATAAACATGAGCAAACTGAAAAAATCTTGCATATCCTTTTCAATTCGTAACAAAAGAGTCACCGTTACCAATCAAGGAAACCCATCGAAACCCCATAAAAAAAAATCCAAACTTTTTTCATCCCTGTTCTTGACATAAATCAAAAACACAACAATACCCACAATTTTTTTCCCCTTTTAAGTAGGAAAAGGATTAAACCCGCTAAGTGCCATTTTCTCCAAGGGCCAAAATAAAGGCTTTGGGAGATTATCCCAATCAAACCAACCCCAACCATAACATTTATCAGGCTCAAGATTCTGAGGAACCTGATCAGGATCAGCTAAAACAGCTCGAAGAAAAACAGTAACATAGTGAGATGGGTTCGGTTGCTCAAGAAAAACGTTGTTCGTAACCGTTAAAAACTCCACTTTCGTTATGTCCAAACCAGTCTCTTCCTTCACCTCCCTCGCTCCGCATTCCTCAAAGCTCTCTCCTGAAATTAATAAATTTTATATATAAAAAAAAACTGATCGTATTCTTTAAGGGGTTTCTATGTAACAGAGATCAGAGATCGGATACTGACCGAATTCGAGGTGGCCGCCCGGAAGGGCGAAGGTGGAGTCGCCAACGGAGGAGCGGCGGCGACCTAATAGAACTGACTTTCCGTTCAGTAAGAAGACAACTACAGCTACACTTGGCCTTTGTTTCTTGCCTCCGTTTTCCATTTTTCGTCTGCCCTTGGGTTTTGGGTGTTGGAATTTGCGTTATATTGGAGGTGAAACGGCGTCTTTACATGTCGTATTGCAACTTGCTTGACAAGACTATTGCTTATTTTTTTAATGGTTTTCCCGCCAGGGAAGAAGGTGAAGGAAAGGACATGGTGTTACGGATGTAGCTGAATATTTTGGTGATCCTACAAAAGGAGAAAGCCACGTCAATGTAAATGAACTGAATTACATATTTACCCTTTAATGTTTGCAAAAACCTTTTTTTAATTTTTTTTGGCATAATACATGCATGATCTGTATATGTATAATGCATATTTTTTTTCTAATACAAATGAATAATTCTCAACATCACAAAGAAGGAGAGAAAAGAGTCAGGATTCGAACTCTATTTTCCTCAAATTGAATGTTCACGCCTTTTACTACTTAGGTTAGATTACTCGTACGGACTTTTTACTTTTATTTTTTTATTTTTTTTAATTTAAGACTTGGGTACCAAGTAAATATTTTTTTTTCTTCTATTTTATCATTTTGCTTTTTCACACTTCTAAAAGCAAGAATAATTGAATACTATGGGCAAAGTAATAGTGGATAGCTACCTAACATAAATTTGAGAGATCTCTGTTTCAATTTTACCAATAATTAACGAAGGGAATGGGGAATTTGATATCAAATCTCCACATTTTCCATCATTATGCCACTAATCTAACCTTACCTTATGGTAACATTAAATCACACAATACTAGTTGAAGAATTGTTTAATATTATATCACAAATGCAGTTGAGGCATGGTATAAATAATGTATGAATTTCGATTGCCGACTAAGTTTGAAGATTAGAAATGAATAAGGCCTTAAAGACAATATTTGGACCAAAGGAATTTCTACTTTAGTGAAATGGGCTTCAACATGAAATGGGCTATCCACAACTCCACAACCTAAGCAATGATGTAATTTCATTTTGAGATTTTAATGTTTTATTTATTTATTTATTTGAACACTGATTTTAATGTTTTATTTAAATTTTAATTATTTAAGCTTTGTGATCATTTCATTGCAAAATTGTGATATTTTTGTGAATGAGTGTGTGATAGTTTTATGAAGAATGTGTCTTATCTTTATTTATTGTATATTTTCATATATTTTTAAAAATTATATTTTATTCACGAAAACCGATAAATGAGTTGGTCGTTTAAAATTCTACATTGGTTGTTGAGTGTGTATTTGGGTCATATTAATTTTTATAAAAATTTCATATTCTCATGAAATGTATGTACTTTTCTAGAAATAAAAAAAAAACTCCGTCATAATTATTTTTGTATTACTTCAATCAATCTAACTAACATAAAACTTTACAATCTTAGGAAATTTCAGTACCAGCAAGAGAAATTAATTATAATAATTATGAATGTATGGGGTATTAACATTGAATAAAACAAGCAAAATTAATTATACTTATTCTGAATATATGTAGTAATATTGAATAAATTTTAGTAAAAATTATTCTTATGAATAATTTTAGTAATAAAATGTGTAAATATTTAAATAAAAAAATAGAGTTTGAAACTCCATTTCTCCTTGTTCTCCTTTTAAAATGAAAAATCAACGACTTTAATTGACTAAAACAATTTTAGTGGGAGTCATAATTTTTTTTTTGCAGGAATTGTGACAAAATTATCACGTATAAATACAATTTGTAGTGCAGAGGGTGCCAAAACGTTGCCACTCATCTAATGGTCATTTCAATTATAATGGAAGACTTTATGTCAATGTAGCGTAGTCAGTAGTGCTTTCCGTGTCATGCAAAATGGTTTCTAGATATGATTTAGTTCTTATCAACAAAAATTTAATACAAAGTAATCGAATTGAAAATATATATATATAAGCAAACTCAATAATAAATTTTACAAGTGAAAAGCATGTGCATATGATATTAAGCTCCTATCAAAATCCGTACATAACAAAAACTATAGACAATTTCTTTTTGTTCTTTTGCCTTTAGATTTGACGATAGGTCAAGGTTCCTTTTATATATATATATATATATATATATATGTAGGCCAACAATGCTCTCTAGAAGAGTCTAGTTTATTGTAGCAACTACAGTGTCTGGTGCCATTTTTGACTTATTTTCTGTGCCATTTCTGGCTTCTTTTCTTGGCTTTCATATGTTTTTCTTCATAACACCATGACCAACACCCTATGTTTTTCCATTAACTTCATCTTTGTTCTTCTCTCTAACATCAATTATCCCCACATACTATCCCAAAGCCATTTATGGCCTTCTCAACTTCTCAACTGCCAAATTGTATGGTGCATTTTGTTAGGAGATTAGTGAACACTGTTGCTCATTTGTTGGCTAGAGCATTAGGTTCCCAGTCCGGTTTCAAGGAGTGGTTATACCACCTCCTTTTATTTGTTCAGCTTTGTTTTTGGATTCCCGTCAGAAATATATATCTATCTTTCTTAAAAAAAATTGGTTTAGTTCGGACCATAATACTAATTAAACAATTAATCAAATGAGTGATATATGCAATTTATTAATGTGCAGTATGGGGAGGACTACCTCAATTGTGCAGTCTATAAAAAATTAGATCATATGATCTCTCTATTAACAAACAAAAAATTAATGTGCAACATGGTAAACAAATAATTGTCCACGAGAATTATTATCATTAGGGTTAATTACTATAACATTCTTAAAATTTGATCCTTAAATTCAACCTATTACACTATTAATTCCCTATATTTTGAATAATTAATTTAAATATTCTTAAAAATTTTATTCCGCTAAACTATTATATTTTCGTCATTTAATTTATCGTTAAATAGATCAATTTAAAAAATTAAAAGTTTTATTTGATCCTTGAACTTATAATATAATTTTAAATTCATTCAATTTTTTTATTAAATCAGCATGGATTTTTTAATTTATTATATTTCTAGTGCAACAATAATTATAATATCTAAGTAATTTTTATTTTGAACATAAAAATAAATTTAAAACATATTGATTTAGAATTGTCACTATTTCAATATAACTATCATATATTAATTAGAATTTATCAAATTAACATAAATTTAATTATAAAATCTTATCAAAATTATTTTAGTGCGTTTATGTATATATATACACACACATTGTTTATAAGTCTTTTTTTTTTACCAAACATTGTTTGTAAGTCTTTCAAGAATTACAATTATCAAATCTCATTAAAAATATTATTTCAAAATGGCAAGCCTCATTTAGGGCACAATGTCAATCATATTAGTATGGTAAACCTTAATTGATGAACACCAATTATAGAAATTACATCGGTATGATGCCAATTACAAAATTGAATGTATGACGGTATGATAAATTATAATCAATATAATAATGATTACGTGAGTTGTATTAACATTATAATAATTAGTAAAAGTGAGTTCAAATCAATGTGATAAATTTTAATTAATAAAGTGTTGGTTACATATTTTTATTTGAGTGTAATTTTAAATTAATATATTTTTATTTTAATGTTAAAAATAAACATTTATTATTATAAAAAAATAAGTTAAAAATTTATATTAATTTGATAAAAGAATTGGATAAATTTAAAATTATGTTACAAATTTAAGGATCAAATGAATTTAAATTTTTTTTAAATTAGTTCATTTAATGGTAAATTAAATTGTAAAAATTTAATAATTTAATAAACTAAAATCTTAAAAAAATATTATAGTAATTATTACATAGATTTTTTTTTTTACCGAAATTATTATATAGATGTTATATTTAGTAATTATTACAATAATTATTAAAAATACAAAAATTTAGAAATGTAGTAGTATATAATATCAAACATAATGATGTTGAAACCCTTTATTATTATTATTATAATTAGTATTCGTTGAAGATGTAACGTCAAATGTCAGTGTTGGTTTGGTTAGAGGGGTGCCTGATTGGACCCATTTCAACATTTGCCATTAATGGTTGCGTATTTGGAAGGTATGTTTGCATTCTATGCCAATGCCGAAGCTTGCATTGCTTCAATTATTTGTTTGGATGCTCGCCAGGTCCAGATCAAACCGTTTCGGCATAAATTTTAAAATTTAAAAGATTTGAGGTTTAATTTTTAGTGGGAATAATGGTAAATAATTTTATGTCTTTTTTTTTTTTGACCTTTCTAGGATATATATATATGATAATTTATTATCATAGTTATAATAATTAATATTTAATATGATTGCATTGAAATTGTTATATGAAACGGATTTGATATAAAAAAATTACTTATTTGGGTTAACACCAAATGAGGCAAAGAAAAATCCAACTTCCTTCTTAAACTCATTGAAATATGCAATTTTTTTTGTTACTTTTACACTTATTTGGGATGAAATTCGACCGTCAAATAATAAATTTTGGAAATAAATGTATTTATAACTATAAATAAAAAAAATAAAATTAAATATGAAATTAAAAATATTTGATAAATAATTATAGAAAAATATTTGTCTTACTAAGACATATTATGTGTTTCATTTTTTATTAGTTAAATATGAACATTTACAATATATGACATAAATATGAACCATTTTTTCAATAATTAAATGATTATGATTAATCAAAAAATCGAAGATAAGAATTTGAAATTTATCAACATTTTCATTAAACGATACATATATCATTCAATTTTCATGCAATTTATTGCTGTGATGGAATTATTTTTTATCCTATTGTACTGTGATTTTCTTTCATTGTCAACCATCTAAACCCAATAACAAACAAAAGGAAGACAGACTAGGCAAAACTTTCCCCATGTCAAGACCGCACATGAAAATGGCTCTCCATGCAACCTAAAAGACCAATATGCAAAAGCCATTTCAGAACCAGCAAACACTAAGCTTGAAATTTTGCTATGATATTAAGTTAGAACCAAAAGTTCCCAAAAAGAATCATAAAAGTTTAGTGGTACCATTATTAGATAAAGATTTGTATTTGTACATACATTATGTGGGTCTACAAGAAGTCAATTAGTGTGTTCAAGCATTCATTGTACCAAATTTTTGGCCATTGTTTCATGATGTCCTCCAAAATGTATTATAGATTGTTGTTTTCAACAAAAGGAAGAGGAGGAGGAGGAGGAGGAGGAGAAGATGGCAACATGTGCTCTTGGGTCTTCCATTGAGAGAGTTTGGAGACATTGGCAACATCTTTGCTAGATTGCCTTTTATAATAGCCATGGGACCATTGCCATCCAATTGCATGTCTATGTGGTTTCATTCATTATTCCCCCCAATAATTTGCAATATAAATATTGTTGCTAAGTTACAAATTCAAATTTGATAGTTATTATATTGTTTGATATATTTGTCTACATTTTTAAAAAGGATTTTAAAAAACAAAAACAATATTTTTTAGTAAAATAAAATGTTAATCCAACCAAAAATTTACTTTCACTTAACATAAAAAACATAAATGTTAAGGTGATAGATTATCATATATTGCTAATCAATTAAAGCATGGTAGAATTTTATTAACATTTAAAGCATGACTTAATTTGCTACTAATGAGACGCAACATAATTGATTACTGTATTAAAGCATCAAGAACGAACTATTAGATTCTATTCATCCATAAATTATATTTATAATATTTTTTAATTTATGATTTATTTGATTTTTAGAGGGTGTTTGATTCAGCTGATTGAGATGACTGATAGATGTTTTTTCTCAATAAGTTAAAACTTAGGTGTTTGGTAACATTTTTAAAAACAGCATATAATAGCTAATTTTATTCAAAACAGCTTCAAATCTAATCAGCTCTAATTTGGAGCTTTTTTCCAATCAGTTGATAGTTAATTTGTTTATATTTTTTATTAATACTATTTTATCCTTATTAAAAATAAATAATAACAAATAATTCCATTCAAATAAAATGTATATAGTTAATTTTTTATAATTCATAATAGGATAAATATTATTTTAAACTATAATTAATGAACAAATAATTATAATACTTATACCTATAGTTATTTTAAAAAATTATACAATAATATTTTCATTTCAAAATTAATTTTAAATAATTTCTATTAATAATTTTAATAATATTTGAACCAAAGATAATAAATTATTGTTTATTATTATATATTATTTTTAAATAGTTCACATAACTAAAAAATATTATAAGAAATTACATAAAATTATATTTAAAAAATATATTATATCCTTAATGATCATTTAACATATTAACAATAACAACTAATAAAATATAGTTATCTGCAACTGATATCAGCTGCTATAAACAACTGGACGAAACATATCCTTAGTTTGTGATTTGTTGAACAAAGGACTCCATTTGCCAGAAGCAATTTGTAAACGCACCATAATGCTTGCCAGCCAACCATAAATTCCTCAATATGGATAAATCAAACACCAAAAATAGAGAAAATACAAACACATAACAAAATATGTAGTAAAAAATTCAACTTATTTTTTTTGAATTATATAATACACATACTGTGTCCTATTTGTAAAATATAAAATTCTACTTGCTTATGAGAAAATACAAAATTCAAATTTAAATATTTTACTTTTAAAATTATATTGTCTTGCTATTTAATTTAAAGGAGGAAACAAAAAATATAAATCAAAAGTAGTCTCTTATCTTTAAATTATTTTAGTTTTGACCATAAGTTGTATAATTAAGTATTTATACATTTAAAATTATTAAACAAAAAAGTTAATTTTTAATCAAATCAAATTAGAGAATTGGAGAATTATTATTGATAATAATAATTGAGCTAAATTGATAATTCTTATACTTGTGATTTGATCATGCAAGAATTATTAAATTAAACAAAAATAAAATATGTAAATGTTAATCAAGATGGAAATCACACATGGACTACTAGAAATTGCCATTTCCAAGTCACGAGTCAAGAATTTATGAACTCCGTGACACCATCACCAAAAAGCACAATGGACATTTGTTCAAAAAAAAAAAAAAAAGAACAATGGACATCACATTCATAGCCTGAGTCTCACGGATATAACTTGTTGACCTTCACTTTTAATCTAAGTTATTAATTAATTAATTAATTAATTTAATTTTTTTGTTTACCATTACAAATTTTCCTATATTCATCTTTTAACTTAAGAGTTTTAAGTATTTTTAAGGGAATATAATATTTTTTGAATTGTTTATTTATATTTAATTTTATTTGATTAAAATTAGTAAATTTTTTTATCAACCCAACAAGACTAATTCATAAGTTTTTTTTAAGAAATTAAATAATTAACAAAACTAATTTGTGCTTCATATCATAATTAACCATTGAAGGTGGCTCCACTCCACTAAATAATTCTAATTAAAAGATAAAAAAAAAAGATCTTTGTGGTGAGTAGGTGAATCACTTGAATTAACAAATTCCATTTGGGACAATAATTAAGAGATAAGGAAATATTGAAATTTTTTTTTGAAAAGAAATCATAATTGATAAAAATTAATTATTTTTAAAAAAGATAACAAGATATTATTTTTCTAAAAAAAAAAATATTATTACTATTTAAAATATAAGAAAGGCAATTGAAAAAGTGGAATCCAACCTTTTTTTTTTTCTCCTTTCCATTTGCCAACTTTTCATTAAGAAAAAAAAAAGCAAAAGTACTTTTGAGGAATCTTACTAGGAATCTCCTAAAATGATCCCATTGCTAATTTATTGCACTAAACAGGGGAACAAAAACACTCCTAACCAGCGAAATTAGTGTTGGTTGGCAGAATTTTTTTTTATTTTAATAAAATTTTAAATTTAAATTAACTGTATACAGTCATAGAAAATAAGTTATTTATGTGATATTTTAAAATTGAATAATGATGTATATATGATTAGAAATTTTTTTATTTTGTTATTTAAATTAAATAAAATTAATTAAAATTTATTGAATATTGATATTAAATAAAAAATTTATAATTTTTTTAATATTTAATAAAATTATTAAGATACTTTACATTTTAATTAAAATTTAAAATAAATTATCTGATATAATTTTTAAGAGATTATATTTATTTATATTAATTTTTGTTAAAATATAAATTATATTATGAATTATAAAATGATCTTATATATGTATATGTTAAATTATTTATATTTTAAAATAATTAAATAAAATACACAATTAGCAAATGATATAAATTAAAAAAAAACTCTCAATGGATTCGATTATTTTTAAGAAATAAAAAAAAAATCATTAGAGTGACTAATACGTGTCAAAGATCTATAGCTATAGCATTGGACCCACAAATTAACAGAAAATTTCGTACAAATAAATAAAAACAAACGCAGGAAGACTCTTTCTCTGCCACTGAATATCACGCTGCTACCACCTCTGCTCTGTACACAACACATAAACACAGTAGAACAAAAATCGCCATTTTTGGGCTCCATTCCAACTAGTTCTTGTTTTTGTTTTTGGTTTTGGTTTTGGTTTTGGGTGTTAACATATATAAAGGTGGTGGTGTGCTCTGTTTTAGAGATAATTTTTTTTAAAAAAAAGAAAAAATATGACGGATACAACAGATGATATAGCTGAGGACATCTCATTTCAAAGCTACGATGATGACTGTAAGCTTCTTGGTAATTTGCTAAACGATGTTTTGCAAAGAGAAGTTGGTGGCCGATTCATGGAGAAACTTGAACGCAACCGGATCCTTGCTCAGGTTTATTTTGTTTTAATTTTTTTAATTACTGTTCTGTTCTGTGGTTCTAGTTGTTCTGCGGATGGTTCTTCTTTGAGAGATGTCATTGGTGCCATGTTTTACAGTTTAAAATCGTTTTTGATTTTTGTGGGGGCTTTTTCTTTTGTGGGTATTGTTAATGGACTAGAGTTCAGGGAGTTTTTGATTCGTTTTTCTTTTGTGATTTTGGTTTTGCATGGTGTTGTTTGATAGCTGAGAAAACAAAGGAAATGTTATGAAACGGAATAATACATGGTTTTTTTTCAAATTTATTTTAAAGTTGTGATGTGTTTTTGGAAAATGTAAATCTAAACTAACTCAGGGTTTTAATTTTGCTGGAGAAGTCACTGTAGTTCTAGTTTAAAATCGTTTTTATTTTTGGTTTCTTTTGTGGGTATTATTGCTGGGATTACTGGATTATGAGCATTTTTTTTATATTTGCTTTTGCATGGTTTATTTGGTGGATCAGAAAACAGAGGAAAATCTTTATGATATTAAACGTGGCTTGGATTCAAACTGTTTAGATATGGCTTTTTTTTTTGTTCTTTATTTTGAAAATGTAATAAGCTAAATTAACTCGAGCTAATTCCTATAGATACGATTACTGTTTTCTTGTATTCATCTTTTCTGGGCTTTTCTTTTCTTTTGTGGTGTTCTGCTTGGATACCGAGAAAATCGATTGAAACTAGCTTTATGTAATATGTTCATTTTTTTTTAAAATGTTACTGGATTATGGGCATTTCTTAATATCAGCGTAAAGAGACCAAAAATACGTGGTCAGTGTTGAATTCTGTGATTATATATTAATTGGTGCTTTTATTACAATATATGAAATCAGCCATTTACATAAAAAACGCAGCTCATTTTCTTGCATTGTGAGTGGGATTCTGTAAGAAAGTAAAGTTTACTGATATCCATTAAAAAAAATTTACAGAGTGCTTGTAATATGAGATTAGCGGGGATAGAAGATACTGCAGAGCTGCTGGAGAAGCAGCTGGCGCTGGAGATATCAAGAATGACATTAGAGGAAGCCTTGACTCTTGCTCGTGCATACAGTCATTACCTTAATTTGATGGGTATTGCTGAGACCCATCATAGGTAATAATTGCTGTTTTTACTGTAGTTGTTTGCTTACCTAATCACTTCACTCATTTTATTTTTTCACCATGTGTTGATAATTTGCTGTTGCCCTCAAATTATCACAAGTTCCATGAATTAAAGCCTGCTTTATTTAGAACCAATATGTTGAATTACTAGCAGAACATTGTCCTTTTAGGTGTTGTTAACATACAGGGAGGAAAGATAGGAGAAAAACAATTTGTTATCACGATTTGCATTTTTCAGATTTATATTTTTGTTCCTTGCATTGATCTAGTGGTGATTGAATTAATGATGATACCAAAAAGCTTTCTATTTTAAATTCCTTTTATTTTGTATATATTTTTTTTGACAATTTTGAATGCTTCTCTCTTCTGTATCAGCTTTCAACGTGTAATAAACCTTGTAGATTAATTATGTGTTTAAATATTGCATTTTCCAGGGTTCGTAAGGCTCGAAGTATGGCACATCTATCAAAATCTTGTGATGACATTTTTAATCAGCTGCTGCAGGGTGGAGTATCTGCAGAGGAGCTTTATAACACATTCTGCAAGCAGGTTTGCTTATAGCAATGCTCTTCTTTGATTTTTTTGGTATTTTCTCTCTTCAATATCACAGAGTGGCTGGCTTATTATATTAACATCTAAGATAACAAATGCAAACAGAAAATTTGTGCTGCTAAGGTATCTGAAAAGGATAAGAGAAACTCAATTCAATTATCCTAATTATATTGGGTTTCATTGGTGGAATTTTATCTCATGGAATCTCAAAACGTGAGTCCTTGAGATTATGATTTTGAACAATGATCGTTTATTCCAAATTTTTTCATCAGTTAGGACAATATGATGGCATGTTATGGAATTATTAATTATTTTATATATTTTGTATTTTGTTGTCAAATTATTGTTGTTGCAGGAGATTGAAATTGTGCTTACTGCACATCCTACTCAAATTAATCGCCGTACCTTGCAATACAAGCACATTAGAATTGCTGTGAGTCTTTTCATAGAATTGATGTCAACTAAATGAGTAATTCTAGATGCTGTTTCCATACTGTGCATTTGAATATGGACATGTTATTTCTTGCAGCATCTTTTAGAGTATAATGACCGGCCTGATCTTACTCATGAAGATCGAGAAATGCTGATCGAAGATCTGGTATTGTTTCCACCCCTAAACAAATCATTCTGGGCACCAAAGTAGGTGGTGATTATGGTTAAATGAAAATTCTTTCTCTCTGAATATTCATGGTTTATGGTTCTCTCTTGTTTTTGCAGGTGAGAGAGATTACTTCAATATGGCAGACAGATGAGCTTAGGCGTCACAAACCTACACCAGTGGATGAAGCTAGGGCTGGTAGACTATTGGATCTTGAATATGCATGCAATTGCATACTTTGGTACTTTTTAGGAATCATCCTCTCTCGTCCCGTGACAGAACTGATAATTTTTATGTTTAATCCTCTCAGGCTTGAACATTGTGGAACAGTCCCTGTGGAAAGCTGTGCCTCATTATTTACGTCGTGTCAGCAATGCTCTAAAGAAGGTTTGTAACCACTTTATGATTTATGCTTTTTTGTGGTGGATTAATCAGATGCATGCGAAGGGTTTCCTGGTTTTCTAGCTTTTATGCACAATTCTCTCTGCTGCTTTGCTTCTTCTGTTTTTTCCTCCCATAGCATACAGGAAAGCCACTTCCCTTAACTTGCACACCGATAAAGTTTGGCTCTTGGATGGGGGGTGATAGAGATGGAAATCCTAGTGTAACAGCAAAGGTGAGACATCTGAAGCTCTTTTCTCTCTCTTGTTTGTCAATAACAAATTTTCTGTTCATGAAGTTATCTACAATTTTTGCTGTGGTTAGGGATTGATTTAGTTTATCAATTGAATTAACAATGGGCTCACTATATTGTAATATCATTTTAAAAACATTATTTCTTGAAGTCCTAGAAGTAGAAAACTAAAATGTTATGAAAGTGAAAATTTTTGCTATCCCTTTTCGTCTCTATCTCTGTTTTTTTTTTTTTTTTGAAAAGCTGTCTGTACTTATTTCTGCTGTAATGTCTCTAAAATGAATATTGGATGAGAATTACATACGTTGTTGCTAATATATTTGCTGATTGCAATTTATTGTACAATATACATGATTTAACCATGTTATGTTGTGTTGAAGATATCAGGCTTTTGTGGAAAAGTTGGCAAGAAATTGAGTAAAGAAGTTGATTTGTGTTGTAACTGTAACATTTTTTTGCCCTTGAAGTCGGTCATATTGTTTCAGTAACCTAAGTCATTTTGTTTCTAGGTTTGCATGAGAGTATTTTTTGGAGTTCTAACATAAAGTTAATTTTGTATTGATATTGACTGGCAAAGTGAAATATGTGATGCCCTTAATGCATCAAGAGCTTTATTTTCTGTTTGTGCTGCTGAAATTGAACGATCTTTTCTTTATGCCTCCCTAAAGAACTTTGCTGTTTGAATTTGATATGTTCTAAAGACTCTGTGTTTGTGTTTTATTTTTTCAGGTCACAAGGGATGTCTCTCTCTTATCTAGATGGATGGCTATTGACCTATACATTCGAGAAGTTGATAGCCTTAGATTTGAACTCTCCATGACTCAGTGCAGTGATAGGTTGTTGAAAGTGGCAAATGATATTCTCATAGAAGGTTTGGGCCATTAGCATGGCTAAAATTTTTCTGCAAGATCTAATGGAATTTATTTGCAATTTGTTCCTGCTTCCATTGTCAACAAATAAATGAAAAACTGCATAATGAAATATCAAAGGAGTTGGGTCCTATGAAAATTTTGGTGGGAAATTATTATTAGTTAGCCGGTTCGTAGCAAAAGCACAATACACATGTTAATTGGTGTGTTCTCAGGAGCAATAATCCTGAAATAATTTTTTCAGTAATCTGATAATGTGTTGTGAGAAATGGTGATCAAATAAGGATATTTCTTGAAATGCAACAGATCTAATGTCAAGAAACTATACTTATGGATATGATGCGCAGCTGTTATTTCATCACTAGCAATTATCAACAATTATTTTATAACATTTTCTTGGGGCTATGTTCTCTTTACAAAATCTGATTGTTGGTCAACATTCTGTACAGAAACTTCATCAGAAAATCAGCATGAGAGTTGGAATCAGCCTGGGAGTAGAAGTCAAACAAAGTTTCATAGACAATCTCTTCC
This sequence comes from Mallotus repandus, assembly GCA_949671775.1. Classification (NCBI taxonomy): domain Eukaryota; kingdom Viridiplantae; phylum Streptophyta; class Magnoliopsida; order Malpighiales; family Euphorbiaceae; genus Mallotus; species Mallotus repandus. The sequence continues at coordinate 15,901 of CATIWM010006619.1, read as the reverse complement.
TTCACAGCTTCCAGCTAGAGCTGATCTTCCTGCTTGCACTGGTAAACAAAATTCGTTTGGGAAAATTCCAATACCAAAAGTTTAATTTTTCTCTACGATAATAATTAGACCAAAATCAGTATCATCATTAAATTTATTTCCCTTTCTAATTTGATGCTGCTCAATTTCAAGAATACTTTAATCTAATTGTTTGGATTTATTATATCGTAATGCTGCTTTTCCAAAATACTGGTTTGGTTCTTGTTGCTCTATACTTCAAAAGGATTTGGAGGTAATCTAGAAATTGGACCAATAGAATTTAAAAGTTATTTAACCAATTACATGTTATGTCAAGTTCTTGTTACATCCTTACTGCCAATTCATTAAGTTGAATGATTGTACAACTATTTAGTTAATAATTTTTTTAATCGTTTTTCTATCTAAAAAATGTGTTGCAATTGCCAGTCATTTGTCCACATGGTTGATAATTCCTTATTGAGTTTATGTTTTTCATAGAATGCAATGACGGTGGATCTGAGTATCCCATACTAGAACTTCCAGGGACGGATTACATACCCCTGAATCGCCAGGTGAACCAGCACTTGGGCTTTGAAATAGTTTAATATAACTATAATTAATTGATATATTTCACTTTTTTACTCCTTTTGTTTTGTGCTTACTATAGGATGCTCTGGGTTCTTCAAATTCGGATTCTTCGTTGCAGGATAACAATCATGGTTCAGCTAAGACATTTACAAATGGAAGTACTACTAATTCTGGTGGTTCTCCACGGGGATCTTTCTCCTCCGGCCAACTGCTTGCTCAGAGGAAGCTATTTGCGGAATCCAAGATAGGAAGATCCAGCTTCCAGAAGCTTCTAGAGCCAAGTCTGCCTCAACGTCCTGGAATTGCTCCTTATAGAATTGTCCTTGGCAATGTTAAAGATAAGGTAATCCTTTTTCTGCTACTTCAAAGTTGCCAAAAAAGGACAAAAATCCAGGAATATGTTAAAGTTTGAGCATATATATATATTTATCAGCAAAAGTGAGAGTGGTATTTGAAAGTCTTGACCAATGCAACGAATGTGTGTGCCCTCTTTGAGAGTGGGGCCATATGCTTAGTCACTATCAGTTTTCACAAATTTCCAGTTTGACCTGGAAGTTCTTTCTAGGACAGTTAATTATTTTCTACTAATTGCATGCAGTTAAGAAAACAATTGCAAAATGCAAAGCAATTCTTTATGTAGAAATTTCTAGTTAATGACAAATAATCAACATTTGGGAAAATTTAAATTCTTTAGAAGTCAAGGATAAGCATCAAAAGTAATATTCATTTAGTTTCTAAAAATTGAAAAATTTGAGAATAAGCTGGACTACTGGGTCAAAGTTACAGCAGTTACCGGGAGTTGACTTGTTTGTTCATAAATTTTAGGAAATACTAATTCGACATGGATCAGTGCAAGAATAGACATCCTTTTTTATTTTTTTATTTTTTCATTGTTCAATGGAAGTTAATTGTTTTGGACTTCCTAATCATTTTGGGGAGGCTTAAAGATGGTTTTTTGCACCTGATTTATGTGAATGTTTGAGCATAATGGACTTTATCCTAATTCTTAGCCAAGTTGAAAGTGAAAGTTGAATTAATATAGTGGAAAGTGTGGGGAAGGGTTCAAAAGTTTTAAGTGGAAAAAGATAAATGATAGAGTGAGAGCTTTAAATGGAAGGATAAAACTAACTCCTAAATTTATGATTTTATTCATTATACTCATGGCTTCTCAATGAAGGGAATGTCAATTAAAACTTTGTAATCTAACTAATTGGTTCAGTTTCACATTGTCATTGTCTATAATCCTCTTTTTTCTGCCATGGTCTTATTATTATATTTACTTGAATGGATTAAGTTATGATAATTGATTCCATTTTTTCTATTTATGACAATTTTGAATTTCTGCATGTGATCTGTGATATCAGCTTACAAGGACAAGAAAACGTTTGGAACTTCTTCTAGAGGATCTTCCTTGTGAATATGATTCTTGGGATTACTATGAAACAAAAGATCAGTTGTTGGATCCACTGCTTCTATGCTATGAGTCTCTGGTAATATCTAATGCGTTCTCAGAACAATTCTTCACTCCAAATAATAATAGGAAAAGGAAGATGTTAGTGATTTTAGTTGGAATTGATGTTCAGTAATCAATTTATGCAGCAATCATGCGGAGCTGGGGTTCTAGCTGATGGTCGGCTTGCTGATCTAATAAGAAGAGTCGCTACTTTTGGAATGGTGTTAATGAAGCTAGACTTGCGCCAGGTGCATCTTGTTTGGGGTTATTCCCTGTAGTTGTCTGCTTTAGTAAGTTATTTCTACTGAATTTTGGGATTTAACAGGAATCCGGTAGGCATGCTGATACTCTTGATGCAATCACCAAATATTTGGAAATGGGCACATATAGTGAGTGGGATGAAGAAAAGAAGCTGGAATTTCTAACAAGAGAACTGAAAGGGAAGCGGCCACTGGTTCCTCCTACAATTGAGGTAATATGTTTAGGCAGTATTCCAGCTACCACTGATCTGAAAACTTGATAATCAAAATATGGAAAACTCTTTAAGGAGTGTCTAATGGACTTGTGCAGAGGTAAACGTCTTGAAAATCTTGCACCTCCAACTGTATGGTTGCAGTTGAGGTCTGAGCAATGATCATACAAAATGCACAAAGGAGAGATAGTCTGTAGGCTACTGTTCCTAACTGGGACCATTTGATTTTGAACAACCATTCTAGTGACAGGGATAAGTTGTTTATTATTTGTCCTTCTGTTTCTCTTTGCAATTTTTTTTTGTTTCTCAATATAATTCATTTACATTAGTGATTTGAAGGTAACAGTATGACCATTTCAATCATAACTTTTCCCCGTAATTTTGAGGTAGGTATGTAGTAAAATGGGTGCTTAATCCTGATTACAGCTGATAATTTTTGAAATTCTATGCAGTATGTGTATTGTACAGCTTATGCTATTAATAAGGGATATCCATTTTATTTGACTTTTGATCCTGTTCAGAAGACAATTTTGCATGCTTGCTTGTTGCCCTTTGGAACTGTCTAACAGTGTCAATTAATGTCCTGTATACTAGCACAAACCTGGGCCTAAAGTACATTCAGTTTAGAGGGTTCATGTGAAATATTGTTACTGTCATTTTTTATGCCTACATCAAACATAAGCTTGTTACTTATTTCGTGGGCACAAATCATTTTTTCTTCTTGCATTAACTTATCATGATGTCAATAGCAACAAAAGTTAGTAACTAGTCAAATGCATGAACAGTGCTCGACTGCCTGTACAATACTGTTCCCCCGGAATAAAAGTTCATAAATATGATGTCAGAGGGTATTTCTTATTCTCTAGAGCCAAGGGGATGAAAAGGTGCATAAACATGCTGCATGCTGCGGAGTTGCATTATCAATTTGGGAGTGTAGTAGAATATAAAATAAAAGTGATAAGTGGATATTAATTTTAGAAGTATCAACCTTTATGGGTGCAATATGCATGCATATGCAGAGGAAAATGAAAAGAAAAATTGCGTGGACATGAATTTTAAAGGTGGAAATCCAATGTTTGTTCTCTTGAAGGTATATTAATTTCTAGTTCAACTGTGGTAATGACATCATACTTCAGTAGAAGTTTGTATGATATAAGCAGACATATAGAACAAATTTAAACATGTTTTTTTGGCATGCTCTAGAATTTGAGCTTTGTTATTTCGTTAAGCAATGTAAAGCAAAAACCTGATCTTACACCTTGAAATTTTGGTACTGATTCTTTTCAATTTGTGAACCAAGTCTTTCTGTCACTGTTTTTAACTGCTTAGTTAAGTAATTGAAATGAGCATAGAATGTGTTATATGTATTACTGAGTATAGAATATGTTCCCCCTCAAAGATGGCTTTTCAAAGATTTCTTATATTGTGGGCTGCATTTTATGTGATTTGCTGTTCTCTTCTTGGCATTTGTTTTATGTGATATGTTATTTGTGTCTTTAAGGTTGCTCCTGATGTGAAAGAAGTCCTGGATACTTTCCGTGTTTCTGCTGAGCTGGGGAGCGATTCACTTGGAGCTTATGTGATTTCTATGGCATCCAATGTATGAGTGCCTGCTGCTACTGATTCATATACCTTACGCGTTTGAATTTGAGATGATCATCCGGAAATTATTCTTTGAGGATAAAAGAGTGTGATATTGTTTTTGAATTTGCTGTTTGGCAGGCTAGTGATGTCCTTGCTGTGGAGCTTCTGCAGAAGGATGCCCGGCTTGCTGTTAGTGGGGAGTTGGGGAGACCATGCCCTGGTGGAACGTGAGTTTACATTTCTTAGTTGGTAGTTTTCTGAGGAAATGTGCTTCAGTTGTGATATCTTGTGTTCTGATGAGATACTTGTAACAGATTGCGAGTTGTTCCATTGTTTGAAACCGTGAAAGATCTGAGAGGGGCTGGTTCAGTAATCAGAAAATTGTTATCAATTGATTGGTACAGGGAGCACATCATAAAGAACCATGATGGGCATCAGGAGGTACTCATTTTATGAAGCCCCTTTCATAGTTAATTTTGGCAGGGTCCTCCTGAAATCTGCTGCTCACACTACTTGTGGACAGGTGATGGTTGGATATTCTGATTCTGGTAAGGATGCCGGACGCTTCACTGCTGCATGGGAACTTTACAAAGCCCAAGAAGACGTTGTGGCGGCCTGCAATGAGTTTGGTATCAAAGTAACTTTATTCCATGGACGTGGAGGGAGTATTGGTCGTGGTGGGGGGCCCACATATCTTGCTATTCAATCCCAACCTCCTGGTTCAGTAATGGTGAGCTATACATCTGTCCTACCTGGGAAAAGCTTTAGTCATTTAGTTTGGTCTTTCCCATGGTTCACTATTTTACTAAATCGGTAAATGTAGATATTTTCAGTAGAATATGATTTTTATCTTTCCAACTGCTGTTTTCTACCATTTCCATTCTCTGATTTTCTCTTGTAAACTAAGTCAAATGATTTGGGGCAAAGAAAATATTCTGATGTTAAACTTGGAATGAAAATACAATTGACAGGGTACTCTTAGGTCAACTGAACAAGGAGAAATGGTTCAGGCCAAGTTTGGGCTGCCACATACTGCTGTCAGACAGCTAGAGATATACACAACTGCTGTCCTGCTTGCAACCCTTCGTCCTCCACATCCACCTCGAGAAGAAAAATGGCGCAATGTCATGGAGGAGATTTCAAAAATTAGTTGCCAGAATTACAGAAGCACAGTCTATGAAAATTCAGAATTCCTTGCTTACTTTCATGAGGCTACTCCCCAGGCTGAGCTGGGCTTCCTTAACATAGGAAGCCGCCCAACAAGAAGAAAGAGCTCAATTGGTATCGGAGATCTTCGTGCCATTCCATGGGTATTTGCATGGACCCAAACCCGATTTGTGCTTCCTTCTTGGCTTGGTGTTGGAGCAGGTTTAAAGGGTGCTTGCGAGAAGGGATTTACTGAAGATCTGAAAGCAATGTACGAGGAATGGCCTTTTTTCCAATCTATTATTGATCTTATAGAGATGGTTTTAGCAAAGGCTGACATTCCAATAGCCAAACACTATGATGAAGTGCTTGTCTCGAAGAGCAGGCAAGAGCTTGGAGCTGAGCTTAGGAGGGAACTCTTAACAACAGAGAAGCATGTGTTGGTGGTTAGTGGGCATGAAAAACTATCTCAGAACAACCGGAGCCTGAAGAGGTTAATAGAGAGCAGGCTACCTTATCTCAATCCTATGAACATGTTGCAGGTGGAGATTCTAAAGAGGTTAAGACGTGATGATGACAACAATAAGCTCAGAGATGCCCTGCTCATTACAATCAATGGGATTGCTGCTGGCATGAGGAACACGGGCTAAACGAACTTTTTCGCTCTCTATTAAGTGCTACTTGTCAACTGAAATCTGCGCCTTTTTTTTCTATGAATCTTTTTATAGGGCTATGATATGATGCCTGAGCTCTTGAATATAGTTTGTGTTCATGACTAGGATCTTAACGCTTGCTGGATTTTGGTATTTACAATGGAAATAGCCTGTCTTTGGGTAGTTCTGTCATGAAAATGCTGTCCTATTGCTTCCATTTTGACATTACTAGATGATTGTTCATCTATATCAGGACAATCACTACCTCCTGCAAGACATTGAAGGACATGCTTGCAAGTTGCAAGTTAGAGCGCACTATAAACCTGAATTTCAGAGGGCACTGGTTGGTGACATTTCAAAATTGGGTTATGCTGCTCATGTGTTCCTTTGAGTTAAAATTGGATTATGAGTGTGACCCATTTGCAATTTGAAGGTTCCAAGTCTTTCTTGCATAAATGTGTAGCGCGGGAAGTGGTATTTGCTGGAATCTACGGATATAGCAACGGTATATGATGCTTAGCTTCGGTATTTCGGGCTGAAGAGCCCATGAAATGAGCTGTGCAGCCATGATTTGTTTTTTTTTTTAATTTTATTACATCTATAAATAAACAACGGAAAAATTACAAATTTGGTGTGTCAATTTTTGTAATTTTTCTATTTAAATGTCTGAACTTTAGAAAAATTATATCAATGTAGTATCTTCATCCAATTTAATGTTGATTGTGTGCTCAGTCAGATCAAACGGGATTCACTTTTATCTCAGTCATTAACCATGTCATTTGTCACATGTATTGCATTATTTAAAGGATAAAATTACCTTTATTCAGTCACCCTCAATGTCTGCGACAGAAGTTAATGTTGAGGTTTTTTTTATCAATTTATAATATTTAATAAGGTTAATTTTGCAATATACGTGACACGTGACATGACTAATAACTGGGATAAAGGTGAGTTATGTTTAATCTGACTTCGCACCCAGTCAATATTAAATCTACCGGAGACATTACAATAATATGTTTTTCTAAAGTTCAGACACTTGATTGCAAAAAAAAAAAAAAGTTCAAACACTCAAATAGAAAAATCACAAAAGTTGAGACACCAAATTTATAATTATTTCAATAAACAACTGAAATTGCCTCCATGAGGTTAGACATAATTAACATTTCAAAACATTTTGTTTCAAAATCAAATGTTCAATTCCCTAAATTTTTATATAGCAACACTTAAAAGGGACTTTTGTTAGCTTTTTATTTTTTTTTGTAAAAAATGACTGTTGTGTCTTTATTTTGATATGTGTCTTTTCTAACCCCAATACATATAATTTCTAGTATTTACTCCAAAGTTTATGTTTGAATAATAATGTGAATTGATGAAATTACTTGTAAAATATACATTTAAAAATTTTTAAGTTTATAAAAATTATTTTTTATTATTTCTTAAAATTTTTAAAAAAGGTTAAAAATAATCTTTATAGATCTAAGAATCTTTAAGAATTTAAGAATTTACAATCAATCCATATACATTTAATAAAAAGAAGGTAAAAGTACAAAAAAATATCCTGTAGTTTCAATCTTAATAAACTTCCATCCTGTGATTTTAACCTAAATAAACTAGTACCCTAAGTTTCATTCCGTTAGCAAATCACGACAAATCAGCTAACATTATTATAGATGTTGACGTGGCACTAGGTATTATTGGCTCATCACATTGTATTTTGAGTAAATTACATCAATCTCCCTGAGGTTAGGCCTAATTTACATTTCAAACCCTTTTGTTTCAAAATCTATAGTTTCAAAATCGAATACTTAAGGACTTTTGTTGATTTTTTTTTACAAAAAATGACCATTTTACCCTTATCTTCTCTAACTTTTTTTTTGGAAAATTATGTCTTCTCTAACCTTATTACATCAAATCCCTAGAATTTACCTTTTTTCAATTTTTATATTTTTTTAAAAATTAAAAAAAGTTAAAATTTTATTTATAGATCTAAAAATTATTAATTATTAATTATTTTTAATTTTTGTTGGCCTAAAATTTTTTAAGTTTTAATTTTTAAAATAATTTTTTTTTGTATAGAAAATTTTAATTGTTTTTATTCAATGTATATGGATTGATTGTAAAATTTTTAAATTTTTAAAAATTTTAGATCTATAAAAATTATTCTTAACTTTTTTTAAAATTTTTAAGAAATATTAATAAATAATTTTTATAAACTAATTTTTTTTAAAAGTTATAAATGTATATTTTAAAAGTAATTTTATCAATTCTCATTGTTATTCAAACATAAACTTTGGGGGAAATGCTAGGGATTATATGTAATGGGGTTAGAGAAGACATATGTTAAAACAAGGGTATAATAGTCATTTTTTGCAAAAAAATCAACAAAAGTTCTTAAGTGTTCGATTTTGAAACTATAGGGAGGTTAATATTTGATTTTGAAATAGGAGCGTTTGAAATGTAAATTCGGCCTAATCTTAGGGAGGTTAATGTAATTTGCTCTTGTATTATTCCAACGTGGCAGACAAGGACAATAAAAAAAAAACCCATGAAATGCCTAAAGTGGTTTACCATCTCATCGTTAAGTGAAATCCCAAAAGCTCAAACATGACAAGCAAATCTTCAAGAGCTAGAAGTAGTAGAAAGTGATGTGAATGTGGTTTTCCATCTCCCATGAAGACTTCATCAGCAATCGGTAACTATAGGAAGAAATTTTTTGGGTGTGGCAAATTCGAAGAAACGGGTGGGCATGGTTACAAATTTTTTGAATGGGTATATAATCAACCATATTTGACACCAGTTATTGATAATGAGTGGGAGGAAAAAGTGTTGTTGTCTAAAGCAAGAGAAGTTAAGTTAAGTGATAAGTTGAGGAAAATGTAAAAGCCACTGAATTTGAGTAAGAATGAGTTGTTTTTTTGCAAGAGTGAGATTGTTTCACTGAGGATGGAGTTGAAGAAATATAAAGAGAAAGATACTTCTAGTTGTAGTTTGAAAACAATTGTGTTCTTGTTTGTGACTGTTGTTTTTGTATTATATCCGTTATATGGTGGAGTGGAATGTAACAAGCGTAGCAATGAGATGTTGTATTTGCCTTAAGATGAGATGAACTTAGTGTCCAACAAGTGTTTGTCAAAATGTCTAAATGAATGAAATTTTATATTTGGCAAAATGGCTAAATGACATTATGCTCCTGAAGCCTTCATTAACAACCATAAACAATTTACACGCTTGATTGATAAAAAAAATATTTAAATAATGAGATCGAAAATAATTAAGTAATAGATAAAATTGAATCATAAGAACCCATAACTTAATATATGTATTGAGCAGATGTTTATAAGCACAATTTTCATCACTTGTAATTATCACAAAATAACAAACTAACATTTTCCAACTATATTTCCAATCAGCTGAAAATGCCATAGAATATCAAAAGCGTTTGTCAAAGTTTTCACCTAATTGTTATAATTCAAACCACAAAATATCACTGTGTAATATCAAATAACAAAATTTGCATCTATTTTGTAGGCCTCTATTTTTTGCTTACATGCTTTGGAGCAAAAGCTGCAAATTCAACTGCTCTTTTAAAGCTATGGTATGATAAAATTGGTATTCCTATGCCTGGAGCACCTGCTACCAACCATTGACTAGCTCTCTCTTTTACCAAAGCTATGGGACGATGAAGTTGGTATTCCTATGCCTAGAGCACTTGCTACCAACCGTTGACTAGCTCTCTCTTTGCCACAAAGGAAATTGTTGAAGCTCTATAACCTGGTATGGTTGTTGTGGATGTGTGCTGCCATAGAGGCTTAAACTGAGCTGCAGGTGTCTGCAAACAATAACCAAATTAAGTAATAAGTATTTTGAAACAACACCTCCCTAGTATTCATGTAATTATTGTTACAATAAACTACATACCTTGACAGTTCCTGGCTGAGTACATGACCTGAAAATAACACCATGGGTTTCAAAAACTGCTGGTATTGGATGAGATGCACTCTAACATTGTGCTAGTTGTTATGATTCATGAACATGTGCTTTTGCTGCTTGTAGGGCTTCAACAGCTTCTCTTTGAATATTTTGACCACGTGAACTCTTGTTAGCTCGCCACTTTCTTATTGATGTATCCCTAGATGTAACCCTATACCCATATTCGAACACCAAACAATATGAACAAATATGCATTCTTATTTAAATTACAAAAATTATACTCAAAGGATAATACCTGAACACTGTCAGCTTGTTGTTGTTGTTTTTGCTTTTATAGCTATTTACCCTTTACCAAGCCGTTTCTCCAGTCACAGAGGCTTTGCAGCCCCTAACATTGTGCCATTTATGTTTGTAGTTGCCACAAACAACATAACCTCTACACCTTGATGCCTTGTATGGATTCTTTGGTTCATTTGGTTTCCTAATCCTCTGCTTTCTTGGTCTGCCAACTGGTTTTCGCATAACATTCGGATGCACATGGTGTTCACCTCCCATTCAGGATTATCTCTAAAGTCTTCTTTGCACTTATGGGTTAAATACTCAGAGCTAACTAACCTATTATTCCAGTCCCTCGGGCACCTATGTGTTAGTTTGAAAGTCTTGATCTGGAAGGTATTGCTATCCCTTAATTTTGATGCGTGTATCATGAACCCATACGTATCTTTGCATATGGCTGAAATCCTCCCTTTATTGTTCTTGTTTAGTGTGTAACCATAACCTCTCTTAATGGCCCACTTTTACATTGCTCTTCTGAAAATGTCAAGACTAGTGAACTTAATTTCCCTTACATAGAATAGGATCTGTATTCAATATTTTTTTTATTAAAACTAACACCATCACTAGATCTTTCATTATAAGAGTTTTTCATGCTTTCTTGGTCTGAAATATAAATTGGCTTCTTATTGAATTCTTTCAAATCTTCCTCAGTCAAGTCATTTTCTGTCTATCCACCAACTTCTTCAACTATTTATTGGAATTTTGCATGAGCACTCCTAACAGATGCACCCCCTAATCCTGCATCCCCAAAGCTAGAGCCCACTTACAAAATTTTTGAAAATATCATCGTTAGAACCCTCATAGTTGTCATACAATTATGAAATCTCACCTTCACTTACTGAATCCATTTCATTTTCCTCTTCTAAGCACTAGTCATTCTCATTATTTAACACATCATTTACTAGTTTTTCAGCAAGGTTTAGTAAGTTATCATCGCTCACATCAGTCAGATTCCCCTCTTGAGCTGCTTTAACACCATTTGATTCATTTTGACTAACATGACAATCATGTTCTTATAGATTGATATTAACATCATCAGCATCCCCAGTCTCCTAACCTGTATAGTCACCCTCTCCCCTAGTATCCTCACCCTCAAGGTCATCAAAGTCAGCAGCAAAATTAGTATTCACTTCAATAATACTGTCATTAGTGTTAGTATCATGGTCTCCTGAATATGCATAAATATTTTCTTCAAAAGCTTCACAAACATCAAGGTCATAAGCATTTAAAGGGGGTCCAATTGATTCATATTATACATCTATATGAGGCTCATCATTATTAAAATCTAGCATATGTTGACATATTTTATCATCAATAATTTCTTCTATTCCCTTAGGTGGTGACAACCCAATAATTTTATACCACATTTTGCATCCAGTGGTATACCCGAGATCTTTAAAGAACCTAAATAATTCAAACATTAATGTAGTCGATGTCCATAGTTTTATAAGCTACACTTCCCCTTTCATATGATGTAAATGAGTCATCTATCCATTTCCCCCCCATGGTAGAGTACCAAGTTCACCGTCTCTGCCATTCCACTACATATTTATACAATAAAAATCATTTTTCATTTCTATAACTAACTAAAATGCAAGCAAATAACACTCATGTTTAGAAAAAAAATAGAAGAAAAAATTATCCAAAAATAAATCTCTGTGGGAATTTTCACATTATTCTTGCTACTACAATAAGAACGATGGGGTTTTGCTTCAACATTAACATGCAACAAACAAAAATTGTGCCTAACACCTCCAAATAGTCTGCTCTCCAAGTAACTTCCTTAATGCTGTATGCTTTTTTACTCCGTCATAAACCTCAATTAATCTTAAAGTTTTTGCTCTTTCTCACTCAAGAAACCTATTACACTTGATTAATTTTGCTTTGTTAGTATCAATTTTGCATTTTGAAGTTTCAATTACCAATTTGGAATGAACAGATAGAGAGAGAGAGAGAGAGAGAAAGAGAGAGGAAATTAGGGACTTGGTTGGAAAAGAGGCAAAAAAATTTAGGACTTTATCACTGTTGGCTTAACACTTGGGCTCAACAAGTTAAATGACTGTTTTGTCCTTACCTACCATGTTGGAAAAATGCAATGTGATGAGATGATAATACCCTCTACCACGTTAGCATCAATAATGGTATTAGCTAATATGCCGTGATTTGCTAATGAAATGAAACTCAGAGTACTAATTTGTTAGGGTTAAAACCAGAGGGTAGAAGTTAATTAGGGTTTAAACCACAAAGTATTTTTTTGTAGTTTTTCCTAAAAAAATTAAAAAATTTCTATACACTCAATAATTTGTTAAAGAATTTTAAAATTTTTTATAAATTTAATTTTTTATAAAATTGTTATGTGTATAAAAAGTTTTAATTCTTTACTTTTAAATGTATATTGTTTGATTCTAAAATTTTTAGATCTACAAAAAAAAAATTTAACTTAAATTTTTAAAAAATATAAAAATTGGAGAAAGGTAAATGCTAGGGATTAGATGTAATAAGATTAGAGAAGACACATATTAAAATAAGGGCATAACGGTCTTTTTTTTACAAAAAAACTAACATAAGTCTTCAAGTGTTGGTATATAAAAATTTAGGGAGGTGATATTCAATTTTGAAACAGGAGATTTTGAAATATTAATTATGTCTAACCTCAGGAAGGTAAATATAATTTGCTCAAACAAAATAGCTGGGGTCAGTTAGAAAAGTTAAATTATAAATAATTAATTTTAAGGTGGTTAATGGACTAAAATGTAATAATATTTACATGAAAGACTAATAAATATAGATAAAAAAATTGAAGTATCTTAAAGTTTTGGGTAAAAAAGAACTATCAACAGATTTGTTTTTTGTTTTGTTTTTTTGGTTCACCATGATCCTATAAAATCCATTGCAAAGAGGCATACCTAAAGGAATAAAAAAGCCTAAAAATCCACCTTGAAGGATGGTGCCATATTTTGTAAATAATACCCAAATCTCAGAACATAAAACCGACCATAAGTACATCAAAATTCAAGATGTTAGAGGCCGCACCTTTCTGTTTACAGCCAGAAGATATTGCATCAACAATATAGCCATAGAATCCTTTTCTGTCCGGAGGATTTCATTGCACCATCCACTAAATTTGAATTTTGATGTACCATATCTACATGCTTGTCCTTATACCTCCCGATTTCCTCTCAATTCTTCATTATATCTCTATTAAGTACTCGTTTCAAAAATTAATTAATTACTTGTTATTAATTTGAGTGGTGCATGCTTAGATTAGATGAATTTACTCCTATTTTATCATCGAGATTCATTCGAATGACCATTTTTACATAATTAATACATAAATTGAATGTAAAGTGCACTTTTAGATACATTAAAAAAAAAAGAATTAGTTACCAAGATTGTTGATGTAAGTGGCAAATTCATTCAAGTGGTAAGAAGATTGGAGTCTCTTAAATAAAGTTTTGAGTTCAAATTTTATGTAAGAAAAAAATAGCTAAAAGGAGAGTTTTACTTTCTTTTAGGTTTATCCAGTTCAAACTCAAAATAGTTGGAGCTTTATGGCTACCAGATACTGATAACATGAAATATAAAAAAAAAATATAAAAAATTATCTAGAAAATTATAAAAATTATTAATAAAAAAAATAAAAATTAAAGGAAAAAAAAAGATGCGGAATGTTGTTTAAAAGAGAGATACCGTGTGCTGCAACTATAAAAGTGAGGTTCAATCAAACATGTCTGTAAAAGTAAACAATAATAATAATAAAAAAAAGAATTGCAAAATTTATGTGATTCGAAGCAATTCTGGAGCAAAGTTTATGCAAAGCAACCACATGTTTCCTTTTAGTGATGTGTTTCCTTTTAGTGATGTCCAGCTTATATTTGAATCTTACAACTTGTTCAAGTTTGTTTTTTAAGAAGAAGAAGAAAAAAAAAACTAATGATCTTACTGGTATCAGACTGTCTAGTACGACTTTAGTTTTCTTTTTTGAGTGGGAGGTCACTTCATTTTATCTTTTCTTGGATTCTGATTTCCATTATGTTAAACATTTTTAGACAAATCAAGTACGTATATATGATTTTTATTTTTTTAGGTGCAAAGCCATGATCTAACTTGTATATATATTAGTGCACTGCAATCCTGCCTAACTTAATCGAAACCCTAGATTTATAGTGAACCATAATGATTACTCGCAAGTCATAGTACTGTATTAGAATCGAATTAATTCTTTCCACATACACATATATTAAATAATCATGACTTTAAATGATCGAGTATCTATTAAATAATATACACATTTTATAAGTATTATTAATAATCTTTTACACAATCAGTTTCAGTTGATATAAGCGACTGAGAAACTTGAAAATCTCTGAAGTAAAATTTTAATTTTGAGTCTTATATATTAAAAAACACGTGGTGAAAGAATTTTACACTTTTTATGAGATTCACATGACCATTCGGGATCCATGTGATTATACCGACAAATACAAAATAATAATAATAATAAAAATCTCTTGCAAACCATTTTGATACATTTTTAGCTGATGAATGTACGTAAATTTCTGTCCATATTATGTATCGTAGTACAATACATTTAAAAGATGATAGAAGCTATTTATTACAATGTCGAATATCAACATTACATTGTTTAAGTTGCCCTCAATAATTAAGTTGCTTTTGTGTTGTTAGTTCATGAGACCATAGCTGGGAAGGAACAGGCAATTATGCATTACTTCTTTAATTGTAAGCATAGCATCGATAGGTGATGAGACAAAATTTGGTCCACTGATTGCTACCTAATGGAGATAGTGGTTTGATGAGCACTAGATCGTGTTAGCCAACAGCCATAGCGTATATATACTCTTACTAATGCCTGCTATAACCCTTGCTAACTATTTATTTATTTTAAAGCTTAATTTCAACAGTCCATTAGTCCTCACTATATATATATATGCAATTGAAACTAACGAAACCGAGGCCAAGATCCTTGTTGGTTGAATCTCAAGGGGCCAACCCATCTTAAAATTTTCGATCACAAGTTATGAAATAGACATAATTGGTGATGTTTTTATTGATATAATGGGTGATGCTTCAATTGATGCAAGTGATGTCAATCTTAAATCAAACATTTTTCTAGTTGTGGTTTGTCGTCCTAATTGGTTTCCGATTATACTCTCTTCCAATGATATGGACTAGCAATTAATTGAGCATATAGTAGCCACATAAATATATATCGACATATCTATGGGATTTTTTCAAAAAATGACTAAAATATCGAAGATTTTTTTCAAAAATATGATTAATTTTTTCATTTGAAATTACAGTGTTAACAAATATTTTTTTAAAAATGACAGTTGTTCTCATGTACAAATAATAATATGACAATAACTTCACAACAACCACCACAAAACAATTGTTCTCTAATTGTTGTTGGGTTGTTATTGTGTTTTTTTTTTTTTTTAACAACTTGATAACAAGTAAAAAAATATGGACAACTCTTTCGCAATAAATAATATGGACAGCAATCTGACAGTAACAAAAAAAAAAAAACAATAACAGCAACAACAACCCAACCTAACAACAACTAATTCGAATAATTTGTCTTTGTTTTATATAGAGCACAAAATAACATGACAACAACCAAACAACAATCATAAAAAACCAAAAACACCAACAACAACTTGACAACAATCAAATGTTTTAACAATCATATCACCAAATTAACAATAAAAAGTCCAAATTTTT